>JAHIAM010002684.1:0-111952 GCA_021605205.1 Aegilops longissima
CCAAGCCATACCCGCAGCTACTTCGGGCTCATGAAGCGGCTGGTTAATGCCTGCCCCCGGCTCGACGTCATCAAGCGGTCGGTCTGCATCGAAGGTGCGCGGATGGCCTTCGCCCGTGTTAAGGTGCAGTGGGAGAAGATGAACGTTGTCAAACTCGCGACCGAGGGACCGCCCGCTGGCAAGGAGCACCGCTCGCCCGAGCGATATTTTGATGATGTCCTGGAGGGATCCCGCCTTGTAGCGGAGCAATGTGCTAAGGATATTATTTTTGAATGAATACATTTATGTTATCCTGTCATGTATTATGAAACAGAGCTGATAAGTAATATAATGCTTTTTATTTATTTTTTAAAAAAATTACCTCCTGTGCGGCCATTTTGTTAAATCTGAGAGTTGGCTAGTCGTCGGCTTTAGCCCCCATGTAGGTAGTACGGGGGTGTTCGGGATGGAATCTAAACACTCTTGATCCAAAATTTTGGTCCATGAAGGAGGTGTTTAGCGCAACGAACCACGCAATCGGACTATGTGGCTTTATCACCCTCACTTAGCCATAGGAGTTTGACAAATAGAAATGTAGGTGCAACCCCTAGCTAGATTTTAATCCGGACTAAGGTGCTGTAGACACCTGATCGGGTGAAGGCCGATTCGTCGCGCTAGGTGGAAAATAAATCGCAAAAGATTTTGAACCTCCGAATAGCTGACCAGCTCTCGCCACATCATGACAGTCAGTTTTTGGCTTTCTCTACTGAGGTGTTTGCTCGGATAAACCAGAAACACAATCGCAGTAGCTCTCCTGTTACTACCCTAGCCGATATAACGGAATATAAGGTGGCAAGCACAGGAGCCGGGCAACCCAACTATTGACCAAAGACATGATTCGGAGCCAATGCATATAATGCTGAATTCGGGGTGCCGAACTGTACTGTAAAAGTGTTCGGACTTTGTTGCCATAGTATGGAGCGCAATGAAGGCCCTCGTGATTTAAAGCGTACGGGAATGTAAGTGTGCAATCAATAAGAATAACGAAATAAAATTAAATTGTAAGCTAGTACCACATAAGTTGGGCCGCAAACAGTTCTCATTATAATGTGATCAATACGTCAAAGCGTATTTGTACAAATAGTGCGATGAGCAACCGGTCTATTTAACATACCAAGATCAAGGGGGAGCTGCGTGCGGGTCCTGGAAACAGGTAGGATGATCATCGAGGGGAACATCTAGAGATTCCCCCATACGTCTGTGCTACATGCCGCCTTGGTGTATCCGTCCTTCGAAAGGACCGATGATTAGGCCGCCGCTAGGGGCCTGTGGAAAAGATACCTGAAAAGGATAAAAGGAAAAGTGAAAGTATGTGTGTCTAGCGAAGGTCGAGCCGTATTATGGACCACAGTCTGGCTATGCCTTCATCTCTGCCCATGGTATTTTGAGTGCGTAGTGATGTACGCGCGGTATGTATGTCGCCACTTGGCCAGGACCAAGATGGAGGCCGAGTTGCTAGTCTAACTCCTGACGAGCCGGAATGTCATGCTGCGGAGTAGTCCGGACTCGTCTGACAGTGTCTGGGAGCTTGGCCGCTGAATTAAAATTGTGCCTTAAAGGGCCGCTCTGCATTGGCTGTGGCCACGGTGCTCCCGGCATGTAGGGAGCGCCCGTGTTTCCATTGATCGTTATGACATCAAGGTGGTCAAGGCATCTTGAGCTTGAGATAAGTATAGTGTGGCACCGCATTAAATCGAAAGCAATGTGGTTCGTCCGAAAGCAAGGCGTGATAGCCACTACGAACGGGACGATGTCAAGATCAACTTTTGCTTCTCGTTGTCCAGGTTCAAGACAACTCCAGCAGGATTGAGCCCGCATACCGGGCCTCTACACCTGGTATGACTCCTTTAAAGGTAGTTTTGGTGGGCTTGATCCTTGATGGATCGATGCCCATTTTGCGCACTATATCCCGATAGAGTAGGTTGAGGCTGCTGCCCCCGTCCATGAGGACTCGCGTGAGGTGGAATCCATCAATTATTGGGTCAAGGACCAGTGCGGCTAAACCGCCATGGTGGATACTGGTCAGATGATCCCTGCGATCGAAAGTGATCGGGCAGGATGACCCTGGGTTGAATTTTGGGGCGACTGGCTCTATCGCATAGACGTCCCTAAGCGCGCGCTTGCGCTCCCTCTTGGTGATATGGGTAGCATATATCATGTTCACCGTTTTAACCTTAGGGGGAAACTTCTTCTGACCCCCTGTGTTTGGTGGACGGGGCTCCTCGTCATTGTCCTCACTTTGCGACCCCTTCTCCTTGTTTTCATCCTTTATCTTGCCGGCCTGCTTAAAGACCCAACAACTTTTGTTCGTATGATTGGCTGGCTTATCGGGGGTGCCGTGTATCTGACCTGGACGATCGAGAATGCGGTCCAAGCTGGATGAGCCCGGATTATTCCTTTTAAATGACTTCTTCCGCTGGCCGGACTTGGAGTCACTGAATCCGGCGTTGACCGCTGTGTCATCGGTATTATCATCGTTGTTTCGACGCTTGTGTCTCATAAGGCCGGGCTTGCTGCTATTTCGCTTCAAGTCCTGGTGTTCGCTTGCATTGTTATTGCTATGGGCTAGCCAGCTATCTTTGCCACGCAAAAGCGGGTCATAAGCGCCATGAGGGCTGCCATGGACTTCGGCTTTTCTTGGCCGAGGTGTCGGGTGAGCCATTCGACGCGGATGTTATGTTTAAAGGCCGCTAGGGCTTCGGCATCTGGAAAGTCGACGATCTGGTTCTTTTAGTTAAGATCCTAGTCCAGAATTTCCTGGCTGACTCTCCGGGCTATTGAACTATGTGACTTAAGTCATCGGCATCCGGAGGTCGGACATATGTACCTTGGAAGTTGTCGAGGAAGGCATCTTCCAAGTCCTCCCAGCTGCCAATGGAGTTTTCGAGCAGACTGTTCAACCAGTGCCGAGATGGTCCCTTGAGTTTTAGTGGGAGGTATTTGATGGCATGAAGATCATCACCGCGAGCCATATGAATATGGAGAAGAAAGTCCTCGATTCATACCGCAGGGTCTGTTGTCCCATCATACGATTCGATGTTCACGGGTTTAAACCCTTCTGTGAATTCGTGTTCCATTACTTCATTAGTGAAGCAAAGGGGGTGTGTGGCGCCTCTATATCGGGCCAAGTCGCGACGTAGCTCGGATGGAGTTCGTCTGTGGTTTTCGGCCCGGGCGTAGTTATGTTTGTCACGTCCGACTAGGTGGCCGTCATCACGCGTCGGCGCACGCCCCCACAATCCGTAGATCGATCTGGTCTGACCTACTCTATTGTCCAGGTCCTGCCGCAGGTCATATGTATAACGCCGAGCTGTTGTGTCTCTGCCTTTACGGCAAGGTAGTATGGGCCGGTGTTCGGCTTGAGTTGCCGCTTATCCCGCCACGCAGGTGGGGTCAGCCGCATTACGGCCGATGGTACAGTTCAAGCTTCATCATCAAATTGAGGTAACAATTTGGCGCTCGGTAACTTTTGGTTTGAAGCGCCGAGGTCAGATTCTCGCTATCGTGACATTCTGCTCATCTGCTATTGAGCAGATCTTGATTAGCTTGAAGATGTTGCTGCTTCTTTTTCAGGCTCCTTGAAGTGGCAATTAGCCGGCGCTTAAAGCGCTCCTGCTCGAGAGGTTCCTCAGGCATGATAAAGTCTTCGTCACCGAGGCTCACCTCATCCTTGGAGAGTGGGAGATAACCATCGCCCTCCGAGTCTTCGCTTGCGGCCTGCTCTCGTGGATGACCTGCCCATCTTCCCGATCGTCCTATTCGGCAGTTGGCTCGTCGGGGTCTTCTCTGCCTTCGGCACCGTCCGGAGTGTTATTGTCTCCTGTGCCGGTATCGCTGTCTTTCTTACGGCGTGATTTAGAGCGGCGCCGATGACGCTGGTGCTTCGGCTCTATCTCAGGAGGTTTATCCTCAATTGGGTCTTCTTTGTCATCGCAGTTATCTTCTTTGGGTGCATCCACAATGTACACGTCATACGAAGAAGTGGTCGTCCGCGCCCAAAGAACAGCGGGTTTTGGGCCTGCTCCTTCCAAGATCATCGTCCATACCATCGATGACTTCGGTTGAATCAAGCATGTCGGTTAAGTCCTCGATGGCTATGAAGTGGGTGGTGGGTGGGTGTAAAATTCTCGCACTCAGCCCCTAGTCCGAGCTGGGCGTGGTTTGACGCTGTTCTCTCAGAATGACAAGGGGTCGCATTAAGTCCAGAGCCTCACTTAAAGGCGAGGTTTGTCCAGAGAGAAGAGAGCCCTCGGAGTACGGCGGGAGGGAGGCTCCTTGGCTGAACTCACATGGTGCTGACTCCGAGGGTTCAGAGCCAGTGTCCGGAGAGGGGTCTGGCTTTGTGCTGGTTGCTAGCGATGTTACTTCATCCAGCTCTCTTGTACTAGATTTAGTGGACGCAGAAAGTCCGGCGGGCTCAAGAAGCCCGTTGAGGGAGTCTCGGACTAGGGGGTGTCCGGATAGCCAGACTATCATCACGTCCGGACTCCAAGACTATGAAGATACAAGATTGAAGACTTCGTCCCGTGTCCGGATAGGACTTTCCTTGGCGTGGAAGGCAAGCTTGGCGATATGGATATGTAGATCTCCTACCATTGTAACCGACTCTGTGTAACCCTAACCTATCCGTGTCTATATAAACCGAGGGTTTTAGTCCAGAGGACTAACAACAATCATACCATAGGCTAGCTTCTAGGGTTTAGCCTCCTTGATCTCGTGGTAGATCTACTCTTGTACTACCCATATCATCAATATTAATCAAGCAGGAGTAGGGTATTACCTCCATCGAGAGGGCCCGAACCTGGGTAAAACATCGTGTCCCTTGTCTCCGTTACCATCCGCCTAGACGCACAGCCGGGACCCCTACCCGAGATCCGCTGGTTTTGACATCGACATTGGTGCTTTCATTGAGAGTTCCTCTCGTCGCCACCGATAGGTCTGATGGCTCCTTCGATCATCAACAACAACGCGTCCAGGTGAGACTTTTCTCCCGACAGATCTTCGTGGTTCGGGCGGTTTTGCATCATGGGCCAATTCGCTGGCCATCCGGAGCAGATCGAAGCTACGCCCTGGCCATCAGGTCAGATTTGAAGTTTGAACTATACGGCCGATATCCGCGGAGACTTGATCTTCGACGGATTCGAGCCGCAGCCAAGCGTGCCGACTGCCTCGATGGGCATGATCTAGCTCGCAGCCAACAAAGGCCTCGAGGCCGCACTCAAAGATCCGCCTCGACCTTAATCCGGAGCCGATTCCCGATCGAGGACAAGTGGTTGGACACCGCTCGGGGCTATAATCTCTACGGCGATCGATCCAACTCCATCCCTGTCCTTGCGAAGACCTCGACCTGTGGTGCCGGACCTCTCCGGACCAACCTCCGCGCCCGCTAATCGAATCGATTGGGCGCTGCTCATGGAGTTCACTACATCAGATATCTTTCAGACTTCGCCTCTTCGGCGACATCCTGAATTCACTAAAGTCTCTTTATCCGGAGAGCCCTGGCCGACTACGGACAGAAGGTTGGGATGCGGACGACGAAGAAATTCAACGCCACCCACCACCCACTTTGTAGCCACCGCCGATGATTTAACCGACATGCTATATTACGACTCGAAGACATCGACGGTATGGACGAAGATGCCGGAGACGACCAAGACCCAAATATTGTGGCACCGGAAGGCCACCTCGCCATATGACATATACATGGTGGACATCCCAAAAGATGGGAACGACGATGGAACAACGGAGGATGACCCTCCAAGAAACGCAAATTAAGCGCCGACGCCGCCGGGCGCCGCTCTAAATCCCGCCACAATAAAACGGTGATTCCGCACGGAGATAATAACACCCGGACAAGGCCAAGAGAACCCCTCCAAAGAGATCAGCAAGTCCGCACGACAAAGGCGCGTAAAGAGAGGTCGAGGATGATAATTATGCGCCCTCCAAGATGAGGCAAGCCTCGACGACGACGAATTTGTCGTGCCCGAGGATCCCGCTGAACAGGAGCGCTTTCAAATGCAGGCTTATAGCCACGGCAAGCAGCCTCAAGAAAGCAAGCAACAAGCTTAGAGCTGATCAAGACCTGCTAGCCGACAGATGGATCAAGTCCTGCAGCCAAGAGTATGAACTCGAACGCCTCCAAAAGCTACCCCAAACGCAGGCCGCTGCCTCGACTAGAGGAGGAAGCACCCAAGTCACCAGCAAGACGACATGGCAGATCGCCACCCCTGCGGGTCAGCATGAGAAGCCTCGGCCCTCCGCCAAGCCACACCCCGACGCCGCCAAAAGTACCAAGGCACGGAAAACGCTACGGACTTAAGTAGATATATTGAGGATAAGGCAAAACATACAAGATCGATTCACGGATCGCATGGGCGCCCAACAACGCTGGATGATTACCGCCGCCACGGATACAGCAAAACCGCCGGGCCAACACGTGAGACAAAGCTCATATGAGCTACGCCGTGATATAGCCCAATACAGAGGCGCCAAGACACCCACTAGGCTTCACAGATGAAGTAATGGATCATCAAATCCCCGAGGGCTTCAAGCCCAGTAAACATCGAATCATACGATGGTACCACAGATCCGCGGTCGATCGAGGATTATCTCCTCCATATCCACATGGCCCGCATGTGATGATCTACATGCCATCAAATACCTCCCACTCAAGCTTAAAGGACCAGCTCGGCATTGGCTCAACAGCTTGCCGCCAGAATCAATTGGTTGTTGGGAGGACCCGGAAGCCGCATTCCTTGATAACTTCCAGGCACATATGTGCGACCACCAGACGCCGATGACCTTAGCCACATAATCCAGCAGCTAGAAGAATCGGCATACACCTCGACACGGTTCCTAAAAAAGAAAAATCAAATCGTTGATCGTCCGGATGCAGAGGCCCTGCAGCCTTCAAACATAACATCCGCGACGAGTGGCTTGCCCTGCACCTAGGACAGGAAAAGACAAAATCCATGGCAGCCCTCATAACACTCATGACCCGCTTTGAAGCGGGAGAGGACAGCTGGCTAGCTCAAGCAACAACTTGGCCAAACATCCCGATAGTTCGGATACCAAGGACAGCAATGGCAGGTCGCGCCGCAACAAGAACAAGCGCCGATTAACGGCGATAACATCAAGATACGGCCACAATGCCGGATTCAGAGGCTCTAAACCCGGTCAAGGAAGAAGCCATTCAAAATAAATACCAGGACCTGGCCCAACTTGGACCGAATACTGATCACAGCGATACATGGCACCTCAAAAACTAGCTAATCAAACCAACAGAGACTGTTGGTGTTCAAGCAAGGCAAGTTAAGTGTCAACTCAATGACAAGGGGCTGTATAGCGGATGACGAGGAAGAGCCAGTGCCACGAACAATATAGGATGTAAGGGTTTTCCCACGCAAGTGCGGATGGTGAACATGATATACGCAACCCATATACCCAAAAGGGAGCGGAAGCGCGCACTAAGGGACGATATGCGATGGATCCAGCCGCCCAAGTTCAACCCATGGTCTTCCTCGCCCATCACCTTCGATCAAGGGACCACCCCACTAGCATCCGCCACGGCGGTTTCGCTGCATTGGTTCTTGACCCAATTATCGACGGATTTCACCTAACCGAGTCCCGATGGACGGTGGCAGCCTGAACCTGCTTTATCAGATACAAGGCGCAAAATGGGCATAGACCCTCAAGGATTAAACCTACAAAACGACCTTTAAAGGCGCCATACCGTGTAGAGGCCAGTTGTACGGGCTCGCTACACTCAAGTGGTCTTCGGTCCCCGGATAACTTCCGGTTAAGAGTTAATCTTCGACATCGCCCCATTCGTAGAAGGTTATCATGCATCGCTTTGACGAACCGACGGTAAAGTTCAATGCGGTGCCGCATCACGCATACCTCAAGCTCAAGATGCCAGGCCCCGAGGAGTAATCACGGTCAATGGAAACACCGAACGCCTTCCGAACGGAGGAGCACACGGCGCCCTCGTGGTGGAGGTACAAAGCAGCCTCTCACAGCAATTCTTGAGTCCGCCACTTGCGCGCCGGACACCGCCAAGCGCCTCGAGTAACCTACAACAAGACCGCCTGCACGATTCAAGCACGCCAGAGTAATCCGCTCCAACCCCGCCTCGCAGAATTATGGCTAGTATTACGCTGCATATAATTACGCCCGAGATACCATGGGCATATGGGGAGGGCAAGACCACGGCACGCCAAGAATGCGGCTTGACCGCACTGTGGGCCCCGATTGTGTCATTCTTTTCTTTTTTTGCTTTTCTTCCTTTCTTACTTTCTCGACTCCGCTTTCATCAGTCCTGTCCGCACTAGAACCGCCAAACTCACGATGCAACAACCAGGAAGCGTAAAGCCACGCCAAGTGTTCAGTGGTCTCTATTACGCAGCATTATACCTGCTTTACATACCATCCCGCAGCTTACCCTCGGAGGGGGACATGTTAGATAGTCCCATCCCTTGCTTATCGTGACTATTTGTATCGCTCGCTCCCATTGCAGTACCTTTTGAATAAACAATACATAGCTTTTGCTTATTATTGCTCTACTACTTTATATATACATATGTTCATTCCACGACATGTTGCAACTGCACACTTTGGTACTACTCAATACACCAGGGGCTTAAGTATCCCAAAATTATGGTGTGATAAGTCCTAACACTTTCACAAGTGCGGCACCCTAACTTATAGCATTATATGAATTGGCTCCAAATCATGTCTTGGGTCAATAGTTGGTTTGCCCGCCCCGTGTTTTGGTACCTTACGCCCGCTATATCGCTAAGGTAGCACGGAGAACCATCGCGATTGTGCCTCAGCTTGAGCTGGGTCGAGCACCTCGAGGAGAAAGCTAAACTGACCGCCATGATAGGGCGAGAGCCGGTCGCCGAGAGGTTTTTTCGGTCCCGAAGACCTATGCCGCTTAGAGCGAGGAACCGAATTGTCCGCCAAGGCGTGATAGCGCCTAACTCGGTCTTCCGAATACTAGGGCTTCACCAAATTTAAAATTATAGAATTCTATGGCTAAGGAGAGTGTTCAAGCATTATAAGTCCGGTTGCCTTGTTCGTTGTGTTGAGCGCCCCTAGATGGACCCAAGAATGGGAACAAGAGTGCTCAAGTTTATCCCTAACACCCCAAGACTCATGGCATGGGGGCTACAGCCAACTAATTGCCATCTCTCAAATTTGATAAACGGCCGCATGTGTAAGGTAATATTTTAAATTAATAAGCTGCTGTTTAGTGCATATGAACAAGTTTTCAGCAGACATGATAACAAATGCAGTTTATTCAAAATTACATCTTTGGAGCACTCATCCGCTATTCGGCGGCACCTTCAGAGGCCCTCATAGTACATTTCGGCGCGATGCTCATGACCCTTCAAGGTCTGTCTGTCACAAGCCTCTCCGATCCAGCTTGCCCTCAAAGCACTTTAGCACGGGCAAGGGCCCGACGGACACCCTCAATGCAGACAGAGCGCTTGATGACTTCAAGCCGCGGACAGCATCCACCAGCCGCCGCACCAAGCCGGTAGCTCCGGCATGGCCTCCAATGGCCACAGCCGCTTATAAGGCCCTTTCATGGCCTGTTCGGCGACTTTGTGGAGCTCGACCAGCTGCTTCAGCTGGTCGCTTAGGGCACTGAATGTTCGCCTCAAAGATACCGAGACCAGTAACACCTTTTCTGCCGAGCTCCCTCCTTGGCGCTGTAGAATGCGGCAAAGATCGCATACACTACGGGCAAATTTATGAATGCTCCTCGGAGAGCTCCGAACTGGGTAAGTAATAGGTAATTCACTTTCACATGCTTGCTTTGCATAAAGAATGCATTAGCCACCGCTATCTTCTTCAACGACTCAATTTCTTGAGGGCTTTTTGGGCCTCGGCCTTAGCAGTTTGGCACTTTCAAGAGCCGAGGCGAGCTCTGACTCGAGTCTCGAGTCACGCCCAAACCCTCGTGTTTTTCCATGAGAGCTTGGAGCTCTTGCGGTACTTCCTGCCAGCTGCGCCCTTCTCTCGCTGGCAGGCAGGGCGTCATGAGCCTGGCCACGGACACCGCCTCTGTGGTCGCCACCTGCTCGCGTGGCCCCCGAGTACCCAAGTTATTCCTGTTATTTTTTCAACCAAAACCTTTTCCATAAGGTATTTTTTTAATAAGGTATTACTTACCTTCTTTGTCCTCGAGCTGCTTCTTGGCTTGTCCGCGCTCGTTTCGGACCGCCGAGGTTCTCGCTTCAATGCATTGACCTCCGCAGCCAAGGCGGCAAAGGGTCAAGCAGCAGCCTGCATTCCCATATTGACATACTTATGTTAGACTCTCAGATATCTTTTAGATCCTTAGTCCGCTTTTCTTCCAACACCAACTAAGCATCAGGCTACTGTCTATGCGGTAATAAGTTTTACATATTCTAAACTTACCTCAAAGCTCGTTAGAAGGCTGGTGCAAGCTTCGGTCATCCGCTTGGCGGAGTGAACCGTCCGGATCACCAACTCATAACAAGGCGGTGTTCCTTCGATGGAGGCGCTGTTGAGCCCAGAAGCAATCCGGTGCCTCCGTTGGATGGAGGACACCGGCGCCTTACCCTTCTTATGAAGGATCCGCTGTCCGGACTTCAGAACCGCTGATGGTTCCGGCATGGAGTCCGGACGAGGGTCGGGCTTAGAGCCCCTGGGGGTCTTGCCCCCCGCACGCCTGGAGTCCGAGAGGTTGCCTTGTGGCACTTCTTGCGCTACCTGCTTGACCAAGCCCCTTGGTCCCCGCCCAAGGCCGTCAGTCTGCAAAGCGTGAGGCGCAGGAGGCGGTCGGAAGCAAAGCGCCTCCATTTCCGACGAGCCTGTGGACCCGCTGATGAATCGCGAACTCGCCTTAGGCGGTCTGCACGGTTGGTCCACATTAGAGAACACTCTACAATAATAAAAAGCCATGGTATTCGGACACTTACGATCTCGCCAGGGCTTGGCCCTTGTAGGCCAATCCTCCTCGCCGCCGCCGACGCTGGTGGAGAATTCCCGAGGAAGGGTTCTTCCTTCTGATTCCTCCGCCTCCCCAGCTGGGGCGGCCTTCCTTTCTTCTCCTCCCCGCTAGGGAGGAGCTTCTTCTTCCTCCTCGCCCTCGTGAGAAGATTCTGCTTCAGAATCCGACAAGACTCTGGCGCCGGAGCTCCTTCGAGTTCCCGTGGCCTCCTTCTGGTTTCTTCTCCGCACCACATGGAGCGCCGGAGCCAAGCAGCCCTGGCTATCAAGCGCCCTCCGGTCTTCCAAGAAAGGAGCCGGACAGTTAATCTGTCCGGATGTCTTCAACCAGTCCTCACAAAGATTAGGGAGTTTTAGATCCCACATGGAGTCAATCTATGAAAAAGAGTCCCGTGAAGGGTAAAATAACTTACTCGCCGGGCTGGAGGTCATGAGCTGTATCCGCGATCTTTGGTAGCGGATGCCGGGCTTGGCGCTTCTTGAACAGCACCTTCCTGCATCTTCAGACGAGTGTCAAGAGCCGACTCAAGGTTCGGTGCTGTGCTGGATCGAACTCCCACAAATTGAAGGCCCGTTGTTGGCATGGGAGAATCCGCGGATGAGCATCACCTGATTACGCCGACAAGCCCGAGATTCTTGTCCACCAGGTTTCGGACGCATTTGAGTCCGGACAGTTTTTCCGAATTCCCCACGCCAGCCCGCTCTCTTTCCATGACGAGCCGTGGGGAAGCCAGATCTGAATTGGGGCCGCCACCCATTCGGGGTCGCTGGCTCGGTGATGTAGAACCACCCCGATTGCCACCCCTTTATTGTCTCCACAAAGGCGCACTCGAGCCATAGGACTTGGCCATCTTGCCAACCATGGCGCCTCAAGACTCGCTTGACGGCCGCCCACTACCATCGGCCGGACGTTGAAGATCTTCAGCCATAAGTCAAGTGGGGCTAGATGCAGAGGAAGGTTTCACACACGACGATAAACGCCGAGATGTTGAGGATGAAATTGGGGCCAGTCGTGGAAGTCCAGCCGAGTAGAACATGAGCCCCTGACAAATGGGTGAAGTGGAAAACCTAGTCCATGGAGGAAGTGGGGAGAAAACCACCTCTCATGGGGCTCGGGGTTGGAATGAGCTGCCCCGCGCTGGCTGCTCAGGCGCTGATGTCGCTGGACAGGTATCCAGCCTCCCGCAGTCTTGTGATGTGCCCTCCGTGACGGAGGAGGCCGCCCACCTGCCTCCCGCTCCTGACATGGTTGGAGAAGGTTGAGGTGGGATGTGAGTAGGTGAAAAGGTGGATCCTTATCCACTTATATGGACGGACGGGTTATGCGCCCCCACCAGCCCGGTAAAACTCGCTATTTCCCAAGCGCCAGTAATCAATGGCACGGATGGGTTACCCATGTCCGTATTGATGAGAATCCTGAATAAGGGGCATGATCTATGCTTTGATAAGACGTGCTAAGGAAACCGCCCGCTAAACATGCCGAGGAGGAACAAGAAAACGATTCATATAAAGGTCTGGCCGTGGTGTGATGTCACGCCTGAATACGCCAGCAGATCTGTGCAAAAATTATTCTCTACGGTGTCATGTGGAACTTGTTTTGCAGAGCCGGACACTATCCTTGTGTTCAAAACCTTCTATGAAGTATTCGAGGAGGAACCCGCCTTGCAATGTCAAGACAATATGCTACCGGACTCGCCGTCATTGAAGCCTGGTTCGGGGCTACTAAGGGAGTCCCGGACTAGGGGGTGTCCAGATAGCCGGACTATCGTCACGGCCGGACTCCAAGACTATGAAGATACAAAATTGAAGACTTCGTCCCGTGTCCGGATGGCACTTTCCTTGGCGTGGAAGGCAAGCTTGGCGATATGGATATGTAGATCTCCTACCATTGTAACCGACTCTGTGTAACCCTAACCTATCCGGTGTCTATATAAACCGGAGGGTTTTAGTCCGAGGACTAACAACACTCATACCATAGGCTAGCTTCTAGGTTTAGCCTCCTTGATCTCGTGGTAGATCTACTCTTGTACTACCCATATCATCAATATTAATCAAGCAGGAGTAGGGTATTACCTCCATCGAGAGGGCCCGAACCTGGGTAAAAACATCGTGTCCCCTGTCTCCTGTTACCATCCGCCTAGACGCATAGTTCGGGACCCCCTACCCGAGATCCGCCGGTTTTGACACCGACACCCGTCTTTGGGCCTGACAACATGATCAGGATCTAAGGCCAGAGCGGAGGTTGGGGTCGCGAATCCTTGGAAGATCAAGTCTCCCCGGATGTCAGCGACATAATCCAGGTTTCCAAAACTAATCTAGTCACCTGGGGCGTAGCTGTTAATCTGCTCTAGATGGCCAAACGAGTTGGCCCGCTGTGCGAAGCCGCCGAACACAAAGATCTGGCCGGTGAGGAAAACTTCCCCCAGGATAGCATTGTTGTAGATGATTGATGGAGCCATCGAACCTCTTGGCGACGATGCAGCGGAACTCTCAATGAAAGCACCAATGTCAGTGTCAAAACTGGCAGATCTCTGGTAGGGGGTCCCGAACTGTGCGTCTAAGGTCGATGGTAACAGGAGGCAGGGACACGATGTTTACCCAGGTTCGGGCTCTCTCTATGGAGGTAATAATACCCTACTTCCTGCTTGATTGATCTTGATGAATATGAGTATTACAAGAGTTGATCTACCATGAGATCGTAATGGCTAAAACCCTAGAAGTCTAGAATGTATGATTGTGATTGCCTCTACGGACTAAACCCTATGGTTTATATAGACACGGAGGGGACTAGGGTTGTACCAAGTCGGTTACAGAGAAAGGAATATTCATATTCGAACGCCAAGCTTGCCATCCACGCCAAGGAGAGTCCTCCCCGGACACGGGAGAGAGTCTTCTGTCTTGTATCTTCACGGCTCATTAGTCCCGCCCATGTCCAACAGGCCAGACGCCCAAGGACCCCTTAATCCAGGACTCCCTCAGCGGGTTTTCGCGGCCTTGGTGTATGAATGGGTGGGCGGATGGGATGGGAGGGGGAACCATGGCTTAGGGATGCGCATGTCTGAAATGTGGGGTAAGTTACAAAAGTACCCCCACCAATTTGAGCTAGACGGTTCCATCGGTTCAGGGGTATCATGGGCATTTCACGTGTCGGGATTTCGCAGGAGGTGGGAGTTTTCGCGCGCGTTCTAATTTTGTTAAAGAAAGGCGCCGGTTGAGATGGAGGGAGTTTTCGGAGCACAACGAGACAAACATATATCTTAACATTTCGGGGTAACAAGGCATGGGTTGAAGAGGCAGGAGTTTCGCAGCACGATAGACAGAGATGCTAGCTTGAAATTTCAGCATAACAAGGCACGGCTTCAAATTTCAGGAGAACAAGTATGCTCTAGCTAGATGTTTGGAATTTGAACCATGTATGATACTATGTACAATGTGTTTAACATACACAACACACACACAAACACCATATAGAATAGTAAGGTACACGTGCATTGCACACATGAGATTTGGCAACCAAATTATGAATAAATACCACATTATAGCATGTAAGCTTTGAGTCATATATGCATGATGTAGATGTTCGTTTAATTCTTATAGTTCATCTCATTCAAAATCAATTAGTTTTTATAAAAGCTAATCTATTTTAAGATTCATGGAATTGTTCGTTATAAAGCATAAAGTAAAAAACAAATAATGGCAATTCATGTAGAAAAATGTAGGCAATTATGATAATGGAAGATTCTAGAACAAAGGAGAAGTTCTTGTGTTTTGAGAGGTTTGTGCATTATGCTTAAGTTCAACCATGGAGTCTTCTAGATTGTACATGTGGCCAAATCTGGTGGAATGTAGATGATATACAATGGCCAAGATTGCTTCGGATTTGCTATCTCGCACTGGGTCGGATTGGCTTCATCCAACGACCATCTTTCAAAGTTATTCGCACACTATATAGGGGTATAGATATAGATATAGATATGTGATGCGAAAGCCACCCATCATCTTGTTGGGTAACGTAGTAATAATTCAAAAAAATCCTATGTATCACCAAGATCAATTTAGGAGATGCTAGCAACGAGAGAGAGGGAGTGCATCTTCATACCCTTGAAGATCGCTAAGCGGATGCGTTACAAGAACGCGGTTGATGGAGTCGTACTCGCGGCGATTCAAATCACGGAAGATCCGATCCAAGCGCCAAACAGACGGCGCCTCCGTGTTCAACACATTTACAGCCCGGGGACGTCTCTTCCTTGTTGATCCAGCAAGGGGAGAGGAGAAGTTGAGGGAGAACTCTGGCAGCACGACGGCGTGGTGGCGATCGAGCTCGTGTTTCTCCGGCAGAGCTTCGCTAAGCGCTATGGAGGAGGAGGTGTAGGAGGGAGCAGGGCTGCGCCAGGGGCAAGGGGTGAAGCTCCCATGCACCTCCCCACCATATATAGGGGTGGAGGGGGCTAGTTTCTTGCCCTCCAAGTCCATTGGGGCGTTGGCAAAGGTGGGAGGAAAGAAATCCCATCATTTCCCTTCCCCACCGATTGTTATCCCCCTTTTTAGGGATCTTGATCTTATCCCTTCGGTATATGATCTTATTCCTTCTAAGGGGGGATCTTAGTGCGCCTTGACCCCACTACCCATGTTCATGTGGATCCACCCATGCAGGTGGACCTGACTCCAGAACCTTCTCGAACCTTCCCGGTACAATACCGAAAAAACCCGAACATTTTCCGGTGGCCAAAATAGGACTTCCCATATATAAATCTTTACCTCCGGACCATTCCGGAACTCCTCATGACATCCGGGATCTCATCCGAGACTTCGAACAACTTCCGGTAACCACATACAATTCCCATTACAACTCTAGCGTCACCAAACCTTAAGTGTGTAGACCCCATGGGTTCGGGAACCATGCAGACATGACCGAGATGCCTCTCCGGCCAATAACCAACAGCGGGATATGGATACCCATATTGGATCCCACATATTCCACGATGATCTCATCAGATGAACCATGATGTCGGGGATTCAATCAACCCCATATACAATTCCCTTTGTCCATCGGTATGTTACTTGCCCAAGATTCGATCATCGGTATCCCTATACCTTGTTCAATCTCGTTACCGGCAAGTCTCTTTACTCATTCCGTAACGCATGATCTCGTGGCTAACTCCTTAGTCACATTGAGCTCATTATGATGATGCATTGCCGAGTGGGCCCAAAGATACCCCTCCGTCATACAGAGTGACAAATCCCAGTCTCGATTCGTGCCAACCCAACAGACACTTTCAGAGATACCTGTAGTGCACCTTTATAGTCACCCAGTTACGTTGTGACGTTTGATACACACAAAGCATTCCTATGGTATCTGAGAGTTGCACAATCTCATGGTCTAAGGAAATGTTACTTGACATTAGAAAAGCTCTTGCAAACGAACTACATGATCTTGTGCTATGCTTAGGATTGGGTCTTGTCCATCACATCATTCTCCTATTGATGTGATCCTGTTATCAATGACATCCAATGTCCATGGTCAGGAAACCACAACTATCTATTGATCAACGAGCTAATCAACTAGAGGCTCACTAGGGACATGTTGTGATCTATGTATTCACACATGTATTATGGTTTCGGGTTAATACAATTATAGCATGAAAAATAGACAATTATCATGAACAAGGAAATATAATAATAACCACTTTATTATTGCCTCTAGGGCATATTTCCAACAGTCTCCAACTTGCACTAGAGTCAATAATCTAGTTACATTGTGATGAATCGAACGCCCATAGAGTACTGGTGTTGATCATGTTTTGCTCGTGAAAGAGGATTAGTCAATGGATCGGCGACATTCAGATCCGTATGTACTTTACAACTGCACCGGCTGACTGCCCCACCATTCAAAATATACACGTATCCAGCTTGTGACTTGAAGTCATCCAGATCTATGTCGAAGCTAGCTTCGACGTAACCCTTTACGACGAGCTCTTAGGCACCACCATAAATGAGAAACATATACTTAGTCCTTTTCAGGTACTTTAGGATATTATTGACCGCTGTCTGGTGTTCCACTCTGGGATCACTTTGGTACCTCCCTACCAAACTTATGGCAAGGTTCACATCAGTTGTGGTACACAGCATGGGATACATAATAGAGCCTATGGCCGAGGCATAGGGGATGACACTCATCTTTTCTCTTTCTTCTGCCGAGGTCGGGCGTTGAGCTGCGCTGAATCTCACACCTTGCAAGACAGGCAAGAACCCCTTCTTGGACTGATCCATATTGAACTTCTTCAATATCTTGTCAAGGTATGTGCTTTGTGTAAGACCAATGAGGCATCTCAATCTATATCCATAGATCTTGATGTCTAATATGTAAGCAGCTTCTCCAAGGTCCTTCATCGAGAAACACTTATTCAAGTAGGCCTTTATGCTTTCTAAAAGTTCTATATCATTTCCCATCAACAGTATGTCATCCTCATATAATATGAGAAATGCTACAGAGCTCCCATTCACTTTCTTGTAAATACAGGCTTCTCCATAAGTCTGTATAAACCCAAACGCTTTGATCATTTCATCAAAGCAAATGTTCCAACTCCGAGATGCTTGCACCAGCCCATAGATGGAGCGCTGGAGCTTGCATACCTTGTCAACATTCTTAGGATCAACAAAACCTTCTGGCTGCATCATATACAATTCTTCCTCAAGGAAACCGTAAGGAATGCCGTTTTGACGTCCATTTGCCAGATCCTATAATCATAGAATGTGGCAATTGCTAACATGATTTGGATAGACTTCAGCTTCACTACGGGTGCGAAGGTCTCATCGTAGTCAACCCCTTGAACTTGTCAATAACCCTTAGCGACAAGCCGAGCCTTATAGACGGTCACATTACCATCCGCGTCAGTCTTCTACTCAAAGATCCACTTATTCTCTATGGCTTGTTGATCATTGGGCAAGTCCACCAAAGTCCATACTTTGTTTTCATACATGGATCCTATCTCGGATTTCATGGCTTCAAGCCATTTGTTGGAATCCGGGCCCGCCATTGCTTATTCATAGTTTGAAGGTTCACCGTTGTCTAACAACATGATTTCCATGACAGGGTTGCCGTACCACTCTGGTGCGGAACGTGTTCTCGTGGACCTATGAAGTTCAGTAGCAACTTGACCCGAAGTTTCGTGATCATCATCATTAACTTCCTCTCTAGTCGGTGCAGGCACCACAGAAACATATTCCTGAGTTGCGCTACTCTCCGGTTCAAGAGGGGGTATCTCATCAAGTTCTACTTTCCTCCCACTTACTTCTTTCGAGAGAAACTCTTTCTCCAGAAAGGATCCGTTCTTGGTAACAAAGATCTTGCCTTTGGATCAGAGGTAGAAGGTGTCATGCGTCGGGAACGGGGTCCCTGCACTTGCTCTGCCTCCTGCCTGCGGGCGTGGCTCAAAGGAGGCCCAGGACAGCCCATCTTCATCAACACAAACTCAACACCCTCGCGAGGGGCCAAGCCTCGCGGGGCGGATGACCAGGAGCTTCCTCAGGCACGACCTCGTCAGGCTGGCTCACGAGGAGGCGGAGAGTTCAAGGCAGGGTACCTCGCGAGGCGCCCGTGACGCAAGCCATGACGACCAAGGCGCCATGGCGAGGCGCCGGCCGTCTGGCGTCCTCCTTTCCTCTTTGGTGCAAAGGGAGCAAGCGCAGGCAAGAGCATCAAGCAAAGGCATTCGTTTCGGTGCAACAAGACCAAGACTAGACCCAACGGCTGGAATGCAGTCATCGTGGAGCCCAAGCAGGCATCATCACCAGAGCCTTTTGGCAGGCGAGGACCAACTTTAGTCAGGATAAGTGTACCCGCTGTTCCCCTTCAAAATGGCCAATTGTTGGCGCCCTTCCCGCTCAATATTTGGGAAGAGGCCCAGGGCCTTCGTCTATATAAGTAGAGCTAGCCACCATAGTAGAGGAGATGATCGGATAGAGGCAGATCCGGCACTTGGAATCTAGAGAGAGAGAGAGAGACCTGATCCTCAAGCTAGAGCGACGGGATACCACTTAGCAGTTCATCACACCCACCAAGAACAGACCCTCGCGAGGCTGTTCTTCCCTGTACTGTTCTTCATCAGCCCCAGAGGCAATCCACCACACCACAAAATAGAGTAGGGTATTACACCACAACGGTGGCCCGAACTAGTATAAATCTCGTGTCTCTTGTGCTGTTCTTGCAGTAGTTTAGGTTCCTGCGATTCGGGCGAGGTACGAGACGGTGGAGGGTTGATCTCCGCACGCACAGAATTGGAACTCAAGGGTCTGCCGGAACCCGTAATCCGACATTTAAGCGCGCGCGGTAGGGTGCGCTGAATCTGCTTTTGTCACCTCGTTTTCCCGAGCACGCAACCATGTTCGACGCTCGTCGGGCCTGCGCTGAGCGCCGAGGCCCTCGCCTCCTATGTCGCCAGACGGCCCCGCCGGCGGCGCCCTCGTCGTTCCCGTCGCTTCTGTCAACGCCGCCACTCGCCGGCGGGAACGAGCAGCAAGCGCCGCCCCAGACACCCGTCCATGAGGCGGGACGGCCGCACCGCCACGCTTTTGCTCACCCCCACCGGTTCGTTGCCACGCGCGCCCAGCTGCCATGGAGGCCCGAGCTGCACTTTATCGCGCCAAAGAGCTCCTGCGCTACCACCCGCCGACGACGTTTATGAAGAATGGCTCGACCGCTGCCGCCAGCTCGTTCGCGCCATGGAGGCGACTGCTGTCGTCCGTCTCGCTGCACCGCACCCGCCCAGCTGGCGATAAGCTCCTGGGCGCCCAGCCGACTCCTCCTCAAGACGGCGCTTAGTTTCATAGCGGCGGCCCTGGCGGAACCCGTTCCGCCAGCGCCGCGCAGCAAGAGCAGAGCTGCCAAAAGTTCTCTCGCCGCAAGAAGCTGCCCGAAGCGCCTCCCCTGCAGCACGTCAAGACCTCTGCGCTGCCCCAGCCGCAGCGCAGGAGGCCTGCAAGACCAAGCTCTTGCCGCCCGAGGCCCCTCATGCCACGGGCGGGCTGCGCGCTTTTCACCACCGAAGCTGCGCAGTCGCGCGGGTCCGCCAAGTTCAAGCCAGACCTGCCTCCACGCCACGACGGCACGATCGACCCCACGGAGTTCCTCCAGCTCTCACGAGCTGGGCATCAAGGCTGCCAACGGGATGAAAAGGTCATGGCGAACAGGTTTCCTATGGCGCCAAGGACGGAGCCCGCACTGGCTCCTGAATCGGCGCCAGCACGATCTCTTCTGGGCCGAGATGCGCCCGCTTCATCGCCAACTTCCAGGTACTCATGACCGCCACCCGCCGTGGCGACATCGCGCGGATCAAGCAGCCAGGAAACCCAAAAAGTACATCCAGCGCTTCAACAACGCGCCTCAAGATCCCAAGGGTAACGGAGGAGGCCATCATCTCTGCTTTCTCCGACGGCGCGCGACGTCAAGATGAAGGAGGAGCCGCGATGCATGAAGATCTGTGCACCTCCTCGAGTCTGTTCAACTTGGCGACCAAGTGCGCCAGGCTGGGGGGGCGCCTCCTCGAGCTGCCCGTGGATCCCAAGAGAAGAAGTCCAAGGCCAAGGACGGAAGCGCAAGGGGGCTGCCGTGCTCGCGGCCGAACCAGAAACCAAGCGAGGCAGAGATCATCCCGGGTCCTCTAAGGGCAGTCGGTACTGCCTGTACCACGACCTCCACACCCACAACACCAACGAATGTCAAGAGCTCCGAGCCGTGTGCGAAGGAAGGGTCGGCAGACGCCCCGAGCGCAGCGACCGGGGCTACGGCCGAGGAGGACGAAGGAATGCAGGACGCTGGGAAGACCGCGGCCCACGCCAAGGGTGGCGCGACCAACCTCGCGAGGACCGCTGGCAAGACCCACTCGCGAGGGGGCTGGAGGATCAGCCTCGTGAGGATCGTCTGCAAGGAACGAGGCCTCCCTCGCTGCCGCCGCCACCAAGGAGAGTCAAGACCGTCATCGGGGCGGGGCTGGGGCTTCCAGAAGCGCGGCGATCGCTTTGCATCCTGGCGGAGCTCAAGCCTGACCTCTCACCGCATCTTCAAGCAGTTCGCCCGTGAAGTGAATGCAGTCCTCCCAAGCTCGAGTCCACGCGCCCTCTCGGGTGGTCGGGCGGCGCCATCACGTTCAGCTCAGCGGATCAGCTCAAGCGCGCAGCCACAGCCAGAGTTCTTCCGATGCTTTGTTCCCCAATCATCGCAATGTGCTAGTCACCAAGACCCTCATCGACGGGCGGAGCAGGGCTCAACGTCATGTCCGAGGAGACATTCAACAATCTCCAAGTGCTTCCATCAGCTCCAGCCAACCAAGCCTTTCTCCGAGTCACCGACGGCTCCACAGTCCCGATCGGGCAGGTCCGCCTTCCTGTCACCTTCGGGGCCCGCGACAACTACCACACCGAGCTCATCGACTTCGACGTCGCCCACATTCGCCTACCGTACAACGCCATCCTCGGGTACCCAGCGTTGGCCAAGTTCATGGTCGTAACCCACCATGGCTACAACATCCTCAAGATGCCAGGAAGCGGCGGGGTCATCACGGTGCCACGTGAAGAGAGAGATGCAAGATGCTGCCCCGGAGCGAAGCCAGCCGCATCATTTGGAAGACCCAGACCACAGCAGCAGGATGCCTCCCGAGGCAGCACCCAAGAAGAAGAAGACATCGACCGGCCCGGCTCTTCAAGAGACAGGCCCCTCAGGGCCCGCACCGGGCCAGGGGAGCCTCCTTCCATCGCATAGGAAAGCGCGCCCAGCGCCCTCCTCAGGCAGGGCTCGGGGGCTCTCCCCTGGAGGGCCGCCGACCTCGCCAAGGTCTCGAGGGAGGCGCTTGGGCACCACGTGGAGGCGTGTTTCGAAGCACGTTTCCCGCAAGCAGGAGCAAGACCAGGAGGACAGAACCCTCAAGAGTTCATCAGCAAGGCCATTCAGGAGCTACAGGAGTCAAGGGTCATGAGGGGCAGCCGCCGCCACTCCGCTGTGGCCCCCATCCAGCGAGGATGGTGGGCTGCTTGCGTCTGCATCGACATAACAGGCTCAACCGAGCCGCATCTCAAGCGCCTCTGGCCCTCGCGAGTGGGGCGTTGAGGGTCCGCCCACAACCACGTCGTCGCATGTCGTATGGCGCCAAACGCGGCTGCGCATCAGCTGCCTCATGAGGACCATCCTGAGGCTCGAGAGGTCAGGCACGCCGCAGCCTTGGCGGAGATGGAGATGGCCCATGAGGAGCCACCAGCGCCCGAGCCTCCCCGAGGCCCCCGGGCACGGGGGCTCGTGAGATCGGGCTCCCGCAGCCCACCGAGTCTGCTACATCAACAACCCTTCATCCCCAACATCACCGGGTGACATCTTTAAGTTTTATTTCCGATTGGGAGCGCCCAGGCCACATTATTCCCAGGCGCGTGGGTCCGCCCTCATGCATGTATCCCTTTATTTCATGTCTTTAGCTTATCTGTTGGGGGCGCCTGGCTGCATCATCCCAAGCCGCTGGCCAGTCCCAATGCATGTATCCTCATGCGTTTTCCTTAGGATTATGCTCGTTCCACCATGCTTGTTATTTGGTGCCTTTTCACCGGTGGCGAAATCTTGCACGTTAAAGGGGGTGCACGAGCATCGCGACCAGGCTCCTACCGCTCTCAGGCCCTCACCCTCTGGTCTTGTCCATGGCATCGCGACTTGGCTTGCCAAATGACGGTAGAGACCACCCCGAGAGCGGGACCCGAGGACGAGACTTTCGCCATCCAACCCAGCTTATGCGTTAAAGGGGGTGCACGAGCATCGCGACTCAGGCTCCTACCGCTCTCCGGCCCTCACCCTCTGGTATTGTCCATGGCATCGCGACCTGGCTTGCCGGTGTGGTGAGACCAGCCCGAGAGCTGGGACCCGAGGACGTGGGAGTTGCTTGTCTGACTGGCTTATGCGTTAAAGGGGTGCGTGAGCATCGCGACTCAGGGCTCCTACCGCTCTCCGGCCCTCACCCTCTGGTCTTGTCCATGGCATCGCGACCGGCTTGCCGGAAGGCTGAGACCAGCCCGAGAGCCGGACCCGAGGGCGAGAGTTGCGTCATCTAACTTGACTTGCGCGTTAAAGGGGGTGCACGAGCACGCGACTGTGGCTCCTACCTGCTCTCCGGCTCTCACCCTCCGGGTCTTGTCCATGGCATCGCGACCTGGCTTGCCGCCGACGGCTGAGACCAGCCCGAGAGCCGGGACCCAAAGACGTAGAGCACCGGCATCTCGCCAAATTTGCAGGAACACACTCGAAGATAAGGCCCAGAGCCAGGCGCAGCCCGCCTTGAGGTAGGGCCTCGTGAGTCCCGCGCTGGCTCACGGGTGCCCGGGCACACCTCGTGAGGCCTCTCGCGCCTCTCCAAAGCAACTAACGGCAGGACTAACAATCGCCACGGCGAGCTCTTGTTCCTTTTGTGGTGAACCTGCAGGGTCCCTCCAAGGAGCACCAAACGACCTCGCCACGCAATCTCTCGCCGGCCAAGGCACGGACCTGGCGCCGCACCAGGAAGCATTGTCCTGACCCTCAAAGATAAGTCACCCTCCGGACACACTAGTCATCGCTACACCATCCCCACACTAATGCAACTTCGTGTTAGCAACGTCGCTCTCCTTTCTCACCGAACGATGGCTGCTTGAGCGCCAAGGGGGACCCCCTGAGCATCGCGACTCAGAGGCTCTTACCGGACCTCGGGCCGCTCACCTCCTGGCCTTGACCACGGCATCGCGACCTGGCATACCAGCGACGGCTGAAGCCGCCTTGGGACTGGGACCTGTCGGCGCAGAGCACCAAGCCCTCACGAGGTCTGAAAGGAAGAAACTGAGCTAGAACGGAATGAGCATCCCGCATTGCCTCATAATAAGGATCACATTGACAAACGAAGCTACAAATATCTTACAAGCCCCCGCGGGGTACATTCTTGGCTCCTCGCAGGAACAAAAGACGTGAATCCTAAGGAGTCCTATCTACAGGGACCACCACGGCAGACGCCATCATCAACAGTGGGCCACTCGGTCCGGAGCCAACCCCATCCAGATCAGGGGCGGCGACGACCTAACGAGCTCGCCCTGCTCCGGGAGCGGCGCAGGCTCGGGGGCTCATAGCTGTCGTCGCTCGTCTCCGGCGTCACGAAGAGCTCGGCGGAGTCGCTGGATCCTCCGGCGCCTTCGTCGCCTGAGAAGCTACCAAGGGAGTGGTCGGTCGGCCTCCGTCTCACCATAGCAGGGCCCACCGCCTCCCGGGCAGCACTTCAGCCGAGCGACCCTCCGTCGAAGAGCTTGAAGGATATCACCAAGCACCGCGTACACCAGGTGGATCGTGAGGGCGTCCCTCGTCCTGCACCCGGCGACCTCGCCCCAGCCTCGAGTAAAGAAGACCTCGCCTGGGAAACTATCGACCTGCCGGTCGCGGGGGTGCCGCAGCCAGCGTGGCTGCAGCCAGAGTCGAGGCTCCTCGCCGGACGGCGGAGGCGAAGAAAGAAGGAAGGCGAACCCAAGACTTAGGAGGCGCGGCAACGCAAGCACGAACTCGGCAGGAGCCTCGGCGTGGACTCGGGGAAGACGACAACCGTGACCCGCCGGCGTCGTCGGGCGGCGCCGCTCGTGGCGCCCGGCATCACCTCCTTCAGGGCCACCAATTTGCGCGTACAAGGGAAGAGGAAACCCTGGTGGCGGCCGCACGCACCAGGGCACGGGCGCCTCCTCGCGCGTGCTCCTGCCCTGACACCAGAGGGCAAGCCGCTTCTTTGGGGGAGCGGGGTTAGGATCCTCTTGAGGAGCCTTTCCCTTCTCTTCCCTGTAGAACCGACGGATCGGAGCCATGGCAGCCAGACGAGACGAGGAAGAGGAGAACTAGAAGGATAGACTGGAAGGGCGCACGCCGTTCCGTACTTATAGCCGGCGGAGGCCAACCGTCGGCCTCCACGATCACCGGTCATCATGCCCAGCTCTACATGCAGGGACCTGTCGAATCCGGGCGGTTACCAAGGCATCGTGGGGGAGCAGGCTCCCACATCCAATCAACCGCCACGCGGCGCCCAAGGCCGCAGACTGTTAGGGCCCACGACGCAGACTTTTCGCTTCGCCTCTGACGGCCAAGGTCGGGCGCGCCGTGGCCCCGGGCTAGTTTCGTGTTCGGGAACGGGGTCCCAGCAGACTTGCTCGCTGCGCCTGCGGCATGGCTCAAAGGAGGCCCAGGACAGCCCATCTTCATCAACACAAACTCAAGACCCTCGCGAGGGGCCAAGCCTCGTGGGCGGACGACCAGGAGCTTCCTCAGGCACGGCCTCGTCAGGGTGGCTCACGAGGAGGCGGAGAGTTCAAGGCAGGGTACTCGCGAGGCGCCTCGTGGCGCAAGCCATAGCGACCAAGGCGCGCGATCCGGGCGCCAGCCACGCAGCGTCCTCCTTTCCTCTTTGGTGCAAAGGGAGCAAGCGCAGGCAAGAGCATCAAGCAAAGGCATCCGTTTCGGTGCAACAAGACCAAGACCAGCCCCAACGGCTAGAATGCAGTCATCGTGGAGCCCAAGCAAGCATCATCACCAGAGCCTTTGGCAGGCGAGGACCAACTTTAGTCAGGATAAGTGTACCCGTTGTTCCCCTTCAAAATGGCCAATTGTTGGCGCCCTTCCCGCTCAATATTTGGGAAGAGGCCCAGGGCCTTCATCTATATAAGTAGAGCTAGCCACCATAGTAGAGGAGACGATCGGATAGAGGCAGATCCGGCACTTGGAATCCAGAGAGAGAGAGAGAGAGACCCGATCCTCAAGCTAGAGCGACGGGATACCACTTAGTAGTTCATCACACCCACCAAGAACAGACCCTCGCGAGGCTGTTCTTCCCTGTACTATTCTTCATCAGCCCCAGAGGCAATCCACCACACCACAAACTAGAGTAGGGTATTACACCACAACGGTGGCCCGAACTAGTATAAATCTCGTGTCTCTTGTGCTGTTCTTGCGAGTAGTTTAGGTTCTTGCGATTCGGCGAGGTACGAGACGGTGGAGGGTTGGATCTCCGCGCGCACCCCAGAGTTCGAACCTCAAGGGTCTGCCGGAACCCGTAATCCGACAGAAGGTATACCCAATAGTTTCCTTAGGGTATCCTATGAAGACGCACTTTTCCGATTTGGGTTCGAATTTTCTAGGTTGAAGTTTCTTGACATAAGCATTGCATGCCCAAACTTTCAGAAACGACGGCTTAGGTTTCTTCCCAAACCATAATTCATACTGTGTCTTCTCAACATATTTAGACGATGCCCTATTTAAAGTGAATGCGGCAGTCTCTAAAGCATAACCCCAAAATGATGACGGTAGATCGGTAAGAGACATCACATATCGCACCATATCCAAAAGAGTGCGATTATGATGTTCAGACACACCATTATGCTGAGGTGTTCCAGGCAGCGTGAGTTGTGAAATAATTCCACGTTTCCTTAAGTACGTGCCAAACTCGTGACTCAAATATTCTCCTCCATGATCTGATCATAAGAACTTTATTTTCCTGTCACGTTGATTCTCTACCTCGCTCTGAAATTCCTTGAACTTTTCAAAGGTCTCAGACTTGTGTTTCATTAAGTAGACATACCCATATCTACTAAAGTCATCAGTGAGGGTGAGAACATAATGGTAGCCACCGCGAACCTCAACGCTCATTGGACCGCGTACATCAGTATGTATTATTTCCAACAAGTTGGTTGTTCGCTCCATTGTTCCGGAGAACGGAGTCTTGGTCATTTTGCCCATGAGGCATGGTTCGCACGTGTCAAATGATTCATAATAAAGAGAATCCAAAAGTCCATCTACATGGAGTTTCTTCATGCGTTTGACACCAATGTGACCAAGGCGGTAGTGCCACAAGTATGTGGGACTATCATTATCAACCTTACATCTTTTGGCATTCACACTATGAATATGTGTAACATCACATTCGAGATTCAATAAAAATAAACCATTGACCAGTGGGGCATGACCATAAACATATATCTCATAGAAATAGAATAACAATTACTCTCAGATTTAAATGAGTAGCCATCTCGCATTAAATGAGATCTAGATACAATGTTCATGCTCAAAGCTGGCACTAAATAACAATTATTGAGGTTTAAAACTAATCCCGAAGGTAGATGTTGAGGTAGCGTGCCGACGGAGATCACATCGACCGTGGAACCATTCCTGACGCGCATCGTCACCTCGTCCTTCGCCAGTCTCCAGTTATTCCACAGCTCCTGTTTTGAGTTACAAATGTGAGCAACCGCACCGGTATCAAATACCCAGGAGCTACTACAAGCGCTGGTAAAGTACACATCAATAACATGTATATCATATATACCTTTGGCGTTGCCGGCCTTCTTATCCGGTACGTACTTGGGGCAGTTCCACTTCCAGTGACCATTTCCCTTGCAATAAAAGCACTCAGTCTCAGGCTTGGGTCCATTCTTTGGCTTCTTCCCGGCAACTGACTTACCAGGCGCGGCAACTCCCTTGCCGTCCTTCTTGAAGTTCTTCTTACCCTTGCCTTTCTTGAAACTAGTGGTCTTATTCACCATCAACACTTGATGTTCCTTTTTGATCTCCACCTCCGTTGATTTCAGCATTGAATATAACCCAGGAATGGACTTCTCCATCCCTTGCATATTGTAGTTCATAACAAAGCTCTTGTAGCTAGGTGAAAGCAAATGGAGGATTCTGTCAATGACCGAGTCATCTGGAAGATTAACTCCCAGCTGAGACAAGTGGTTGTGCAACCCAGACATCTTGAGTATATGCTCGCTGACAGAACTGTTTTCCTCCATCTTACAACTGTAGAACTTGTCGGAGATTTCATATATCTTGACCCGGGCATGAGCTTGGAAAACCACTTTCAGCTCTTGGAACATCTCATATGCTCCGTGTTGCTCAAAACGCTTTTGGAGCCCCGGTTCTAAGCTGTAAAGCATGCTGCACTGAACCAGGGAGTAATCATCACTACGCGACTGCCAAGCGTTCTTAACATCTTGAGTTGCTGGGAAAATGGGTGCGTCACCTAGCGGTGCTTCAAGGACATATGCTTTCTTGGCAGCTATGAGGATGATCCTCAAGTTACAGACCCAGTCCGTATAGTTGCTTCCATCGTCTTTCAGCTTGGTTTTCTCTAGGAACGCGTTGAAGTTGAGGGCAACATTAGCGTGTGCCATTGTATCTACAGGATAGATTGTAAAGACAATTTTAGACTAAGTTCATGTTAATTAAGTTCATCTAATCAAATTATTTAATGAACTCCCACTAAGATAGACATCCCTCTAGTCATCTAAGTGATTCATTATCCGAATCGATTAGGCCGTGTCTGATCGTCACGTGAGATGGACTAGTCATCAACGGTCAACATCTCCATGTTGATCGCATCTACTATACGACTCATGTTCGACCTTTCGGTCTCTCGTGTTCCGAGGCCATGTCTGTACATGCTAGGCTCGTCAAGTCAACCTAAGTGTTTCGGATGTGTAAATCTGGATTACACCCGTTGTATGCGAACGTTAGAATCTATCACACCCGATCAGCATGGGGTGCTTCGAAACAACGAACCTTCGCAACGGTGCACACTTAGGGGGAACACATTTCTTGAAATTTTAGTGAGGGATCATCTTATTTATGCTACCGTCATTCTAAGCAAATAAGATGTAAACATGATAAACATCACATGCAAATCATAAAGTGACATGATATGGCCAATATCATCTTGCGCTTTTGATCTCCATCTTCGAGGCGCGGCATGAGCACCTTCGTCATCGGCATAACACCATGATCTCCATCATCGTGTCTTCATGAAGTTGTGTCGCCAACTATTACTTCTACTACTATGGCTAACGGTTAGCAATAAAGTAAAGTAATTACATGGCGTTTTCGTTGACACGCAGGTCATACAATAAATTAAGACAACTCCTATGGCTCCTGCCAGTTGTCATACTCATCTACATGCAAGTCGTGATTCCTATTACAAGAACATGATCAATATCATGCATCACATATATAATTCATCACATCCTTTTGGCCATATCACATCGCATAGCGTACCCTGATGTCGGTGTTCTGGGAACGGGGGTACCCAGACTTGCCTGTCTGCGGCCTACGGCGTGGATCAAGGGGTGGCCCAGTACGGCCCATCTTCATCAGCACAAGCTCAAGACCCACGCGAGGGGCCAAGCCTTGCGGGGTGGATGACAGGAAGCTTCCTCAGGCACGGCCTCGTCAGGCTGGCTCGCGAGGAGGCGGAGAGATCAAGGCGGGGTACCTCACGAGGTGCCCATGACGACCAAGGGCGCCAGGCGGGCGCCAGCCCCGCGCAGTGTCCTCATTTCCTCTTTGGTGCAAAGGAGGCAAGCGCAGGCGAGAGTATGAAGCAAAGGCAACCATTTCGGTGCAACAAGACCAAGACCAATACAACGGCAGGAAGGAGGTCATCGTGGAGCCCAAGCCGGCGTCATCGTTAGAGCCTTTGGCAGGCGAGGACCAACTTTAGTCAGGATAAGTGTACTAGATGTTCCCCTTCAAAATGGCCAATTGTTGGCGCCCTTCCCGCTCAATATTTGGGAACAGGCCCAGGGCCTTTGCCTATAAATAGGACTAGCCACCCACAAGGTAGAAGGATCCGGTATCAAGAACTGAGCTAGAGATCAAGCAATCTAGAGAGAGAGAGAGAGCGACCGAACTCCCCCTAGCAGTTCGTCGCACCGGCCAAGAACAGACCCTGCGAGGCTGTTCTTCCTTGTCTTATTCATCATCATTACGAGGCAATCCACCACACCACACTTTGGGTAGGGTATTACACCACAATGGTGGCCCGAACCGATATAAACCTAATGTCCCTTGTGTTGCTCTTTGTGTAGTTTAGATCCTTGCGGCGACGAGGTGTAGGTAGGTAGGAGGTGAGATCTCGCGTGCACCCAAGAGTTCGAACCTAGAGGGTGCCGGAACCGAAATCCGACATTTGGCGCGCCCGGTAAAGTGCGTCGAGCTTTCCTTCCACCAACCCGCTCTCCGCCAACCGTGATTCGCCCTATGATGAGCAGCGCCGCGCCCTCCGATCGCCCGGCCGGCGCGAGGGGCGAGGGCTCGAGCCTTGTCCCCAGCCTGCGGCAGTGCGATGGCGAACAAGTTCAAGCGGAAGCGCCACCGCGCTACAACGGCACGACTGATCAACTGGCCTTCCTGTTGGCGTATGAGGACGCCGTCCTCGAAGCAGGGGGCGACAATAGGGTCATGGCTAACTGGCTTCCCATGGCCCTCACCGGCGCCCCACGCATGTGGCTGCTCCACCTGCCGGCGGCTTCCGTGGCCTCTTGGGAGGAGCCGCGTGACCTCTTCCTCGCCCAGCACGCTGCGCCAGTGCCCCCGGTCGTCGCAGCTCTCCTGGGCGGCTCGCAGGCGCCACCTTCAGGCCGCCACATCAAGCCATTCGTCCGCCAGATCGGCGCTGCCTCCACGTAGCATGGGGCTCCTCCGGGTCGGTCAGCGCCCAAGGCCGATCTGGCCTTCAGCTGGGAGGATCACCCCTCCAACTCAGCCTGCTCGGGCGCGCTCCCCATGCTGTGCACCCCCACCATCTGCCAGGTGGCCGTCACCAGGACTCTCATCGACGGTGGCGCGGGCCTCAGCGTGCTCTCGGTTGAAGCCTTCAGCCTCCTCCACATACCGCCGGAGCGGCTTCAGCCCATCAGGCCCTTCTTGGGCGTCGGAGGCGGTTCAGCCGGCTCCCTGGGGCAGATCCGTCTTCCGGTGACCTTCGACACCTACGACAAGTTCCGCGCGGAGCTAATCGACCGACATCGCCCCATTGGCCTCCCATACTGCGCCATCCTCGGCTACCCAGCACTAGCCCGATTCATGGCCGCGACTCACCCAGCGTACAACCTCATGAAGATGCCGGGAGCAGCGGCGTCCTCACCGTGTCCGGAGACACCGGGGATGCGTTGCAAGTGCTCAAGCTCGTCTTCAAGACTGCGGCGGCAGCACAGCCTGCCGACTCAGACGCCCCTGACCCCAAGGGGGCTGCGCCGGCCAAGAAGAAGCAGTTGTTCACCCAAGACAAGGCAGAAACCAAACAGATACTAGTCGACGAGGACAGATCCACTAACGCCACCTTCACCATAGGCGCCAACCTCGAGCCTGAGCAGGAGGAGGCCCTGATCAAGTTCCTACGCGCGAACAAGAAGGTATTCGCATGGGAACCTGATCAGCTGGCAGGGGTCCCAAGAGGTGTAATCGAGCACCACCTCAACGTGTGCCCCAATGTACGCCCCGTGAAGCAGAAAGCGAGACGGCAGTCCACTGAGAAGCAGGCTTTCATCATCCAAGAGACCCGCAAGCTAGAAGCGGTAGGGGTCATTCGCGAGGTCCGATACCCAGATTGGTTGGCTAACCCGGTTGTCGTGCCAAAGAAAGGTGTAAGTGCATCTAGTGCCGCCCCTAGTTGGTTTTGGAGTATTGACGACAAATTTGGTTGAGGGACTAATGTGTTTGTGAGAATTGCAGGATAACACAGGTAGTGTCCCTCATTGATTCGGTTTACCTACCGGAGATGACCCCTAAAAATGTATGAAGACATTGACGACAATGGTGGTATGTGAAATATTCATATTGAAGACTATGACATGAGAAGACATTGAGTGAAGACTATGGGCCTTGAGAGGCGTGGTAGTTTAGTTGTTTCCTTTTTTCTTCTTTGTTGAATCATAGGAACCACCGTCTTTGTTAAGTGGGGTCCAAGTGAACAAAGTCGAGAATGGTCAAGTGATGCTCAACCCAAATCCTATGTCTTGGCGAAGACAATGAGAGCAAATCTTATCCAGAGCTGGATGAGTCAGCTTTGCTTGTAGCCCAAGTAAAGTTGCCGTGTGTGTTTGAAATCTGACCGTTGGAACACGTGTCAGTTCCTTAGTGACCTAGGGTCATTTCGGACATATCAGGTCGGGTTGCCTAGTGGCTATAAATAGCCCACCCCCTACACCATAAATTGGTGGCTGCTCAAAGTTAGTGCACGGTTTTTGTCGTTTGAGAGCAACCCACCTCGAAGCCTTTGAGAGATAGAAATCCTTGCGAGGACAAAGCCCAAACATCCAGAGCCAAAGAGTATTAGGCATCTTGAAGTCTTTACATGCGCATGACCGAAGACTTATTACACTTGAGGTGTGAATCCTCCGGCCAGTTAGGCGTCGCGTTACGAGCATCCAAGAGTCATCGTGGATCGCGGTGAACGAAGTCTGTGAAGGTTCGGAAGTCTACCTTGAAGACTTACCAGAGTGATTGGGCGAGGACTGTGTGTCCTTAGCTCAAGGGGAATAAGGTGAAGACGCGGTCTTTTGAGTTGAATCTCAGCCTCCCTAACCAGACGTACAGTTGTCACAGCAACTGGAACTGGTCCAACAAATCCTATGTCTTCAACAAGTGACCGGTTCTATCCTCTCCCTCCCTTTACTTAGAGTTTGTCTTCGTGAAGTCATTACCTATTTGTCATACCTGTCTGACTTCATTGCTTGACTACTATCGTTGGTTGGCTTCATAGTATCTTCCATCCTGGTCCTCACTACTAAGCTGCTATTAGTCTTTGTACTTTCACATTATTGCATACTTGACCATGGTTCGCTTGTTGTAGTTTATCTTCCGCTGCATATCAATTAGGTCATTTCTATTGTTTGTCTTCGAAACTTCCACGTTTTGAAGACTTTCATAAAAATCGCCTATTCACCCCCCCCCCCTCTAGTCGATAACTAGCACTTTCAATTGGTATCGAGCAAGGTACTCCCTTGTTACGGTGATTCGGTTTAACCACCGGAGTTTTAGCTATGTCGATCGCAGGGATAATCAAAGTCTCCGTTGCTTGCCCGTGTTCGATGGAACTGAATATCCCTCTTGGAAGAATAAGATGCATGCATCTTGAAGCCATTGATGTCGACCTACGGTATGTCGAAAAGAACGGCGTTCCCAAAACTCGTGAAGGTGTCACCCTGCCGATGTCAAGAAGTTCATTCAAGCTGGACTCTACCGCCAAGAACATTATCTGTGGACATCGACCAAAGGACAGTATGGCCGTGTGAGTGCTCGAAAGCGTCGAAGCTAGTCTGGGACTGGCTATCCAAGGTCAACGGCTATGCTCTCAACCTGCACAGATCAAAGGATCGGTGTTCTTCGCAACCTCTTCAACCGCTTCAAGAGAAGCGACAATGAAAATGTCCAGCTCATGTTTGATCGCCTCACCGACATCACAAATGAGCTTCGTGCTCTCGCGCATGCGAGATTACCAAGCATGAAATCGTAAGACACTAACTGAGATCACTTGACAGCTCCTTTGACACCCTTGCTCTCATGATACAAGAACGCCCGACTTCAAGACACTCGATCCGTCTGATATACTTGAGAGGCTCAACACACATGAGTTCCAGCTTTCTGAGAAAAGAGATATCTATGGTCCCAACTATGGCCGAACTCGCGCTTTGAAGGCAAAAGTTGTTTCCTCATCTGAAGAAGAATCTGACTACAGTTCTGATGATCCTGAAGACATTGGAAAGGAACTTGCTTTGCTTGTGAAGAAGTTCCAGAAGTTCACTAAGAAGAAGGGCTTCAGAAAGTCTTCAAGATCTATGTCCGTGTCAAAACCGGCGGATCTCAGGTAGGGGGTCCCGAACTGTGCGTCTAGGCGGATGGTAACAGGAGACAAGGGACACTATGTTTTTACCCAGGTTCGGGCCCTCTCGATGGAGGTAATACCCTACTCCTGCTTGATTAATATTGATGATATGGGTAGTACAAGAGTAGATCTACCACGAGATCAGAGAGGCTAAACCCTAGAAGCTAGCCTATGGTATGATTGTTGTTCGTCCTATGGACTAGAACCCTTCGGTTTATATAGACACCGAATAGGGTTAGGGTTACACAGAGTCGGTTACAATGGTAGGAGATCTACATATCCGTATCGCCAAGCTTGCCTTCCATGCCAAGGAAAGTCCTATCCGGACGCGGGACGAAGTCTTCAATCTTGTATCTTCATAGTCTAGGAGTCCAGCCAAAGATGATAGTTCGGCTATCCGGACACCCCCTAGTCCAGGACTCCCTCAGTAGCCCCTGAACCAGGCTTCAATGACGACAAGTCCGGCGCGCATGTTGTCTTCGGCATTGCAATGCGGGTTCCTCCTCCGAATACTTCATAAAAGGTTTTGAACACAAGGATAGTGTCCGGCTCTGCAAAACAAGTTCCACATACCACCGTAGAGAGAATAATTCCTGCACGGATCTGCTGACGTATTCTGCGACATGACATCACACCACGGCCAAGACTTTGTGCGAACTGTTTTCTTGTCCCACCCAGTAGCGTTTAGCGAGGCGGTTTCTGGGCACGCCTTATCAAAGCGTAGATCGTGCCCCTTATTCCGGGATTCTCATCAATACGGACGTGGGTAACCCCGTGCGTTCGCTGGCACGCCTCTATCGGCGAGTCCCAATCGACCGCGGGGAGGGCTCTTGGTATTCAACCTATTTATAACGAGACCAAGGCCCTCTTTTTTTCAATCTCAATCGAATTCGCCTCTAGCATCGAGTTCCAACACCCAAAGCTTCTGATTCAGGCGCTTCGGACCTTCGACGATGTCCGGCTCCGACCAGCATGGCCGGTGGATGCCTTCTTCCGTTACGGAAGAGGATGTGCTAAAGCTGCGAGCCGCCAGGTACCTAACCGACGATATTTCGCATAGGCTGCCTGCCCCAGGGCAGGTCATTCCCACTCCCGAGCCGGGCGAGAGCGTGGTGTTTGTATCTCACTTCCTTCGGGGTTTAGGCTTCCCGATGGATCCCTTTGTGCGGGGGCTCATGTTTTATTATGGGCTGGAATTCCACGACTTGAATCCGGAGTCCATCCTCCACATCTCGTCATTCATTGTCATATGTGAAGCCTTTCTTCGCATTACCCCTCACTTCGGATTGTGGCTCAAGACTTTTAAGGTGGAGCCGAAGATGATCAAGGGGCAACAGTCAGAGTGCGGAGGGGCTATCATAAGCAAGTGCGCTGATGCTCCGTGGCCCGAGGGCTCTTTTCCGGCGGAGCTTGGTTTGAGGCAACGGGAGTGGTTCTATATCACCGCTCCCAGGGGAACCAAATGGGTGGCGCCTCCCGCCTTCCGCTCAGGTCCACCACAGCGGCTGGCGTCATGGGTCAACAAGGGGCTCGACTGGGGGCCGTCCAAGGACGTTCCTCTGTTGCAGGGCCGTATTCGAGACCTCCAAGAAAGAGAGATCAATCTGGTCGTAGTGGCGCAGGTTATGTTGATTCGGGCGCCTTCCGCCTCAAGAACGCCGCCCTCCTCTGTGGGAATTTAATACGGAGGGACCACGAGCTCTCCAACATTTTATGGGTGCGACGCCCGTGGAGATGTATAAACTGTTCTTGAGATCACAAGAGAAGTGTCGGGACTGACCGAGGACGCAGGACTAAGCTGCAATCGCCTGTGATACTCAAGTAAGTAGTCCTATACCGGACAGGCTGTCCGCTCATTTATCATAAACTTGCCCTTAAAGGAGCTGTTTCTTGAACATGAGTGGATAGCGAAGGCAAAGTTGATAAGGTGTCCGGCTCCCCTCCCAGAGACCACGCCGGGTCCCGTGCTGACCAAGGTGCTGAAGGCCGCGCCTTTTGAAGAAGGCGAAGGGGGGAGCGGGGAAGCAACTGCCTCCACAAAGGAGGCTTTCAAGGAAGGAGGGATCAAAAGTCCCACCCTCCAAGGAGAGAAGAGGACCGCTTCGGAAGATCCGGAGGTCAAGGCCTCAAAGAGGGGGAAAGAAATCTTCGTCAGAGAGTCCGGCGCTGGGAAGTACCCCAGCGGCACTATTTCCCCAAGGGGATCAGCCCTCCAGCGAGCCGTAAGTAAAAAGAAGGGGTCTTGTAATAAGGGACATCCCTGTATTTATTTCTGAGGATAACCGAAATTATACCTTGTAGTTCGGATCTCAGTCCTTGTCAGCAGAGCTCGTCTTCGGGGGATATTCTTCTAGAGATGATGGAGAGCGAAACGCCTCCACCTGTCGCACCTTCATGCGAGGCGGACGACCCTGAGGTGTCGTCGCGGAGGGTTTCCGCGAGTCCGGCGGGGCCAGAAGGTCCGCGCCAACCGGGCGTCTTGGTCGGAGGAGTGAAGGATCTGCTCGGGCGAAGCGGTTATCTCGTAAGATCACCGTGCGCTAATGGGTACGGTGATTGAAAGAATTGCATCCGCGAGAGCGGATTGCATGAAGCCGCCGAAGCTTATCGACGGGGTTCGAGGTACGCAGAAATGATGTACCTTCGGCAGCTTATGCATATAGAATGCGCCTGTATAGATAGTAGCCCCTGAGACTCGGTATGTTGTCAAAATTGACAGCGTGCCGAGGATCGTAATCCCAGTTATAACATATCGCCGCTCCTAAATAGGTGGCGGGGTGTCCGGTGGCCAGCCGGACTGATGAATTTTCCGAACTAAAGCGGCAACTTGACGAGGCAGATGCGGACATCGCGCTTGTCAATAAGCGGTTTGACGAGTCACAAGGTATGCGACATCTTCGCGGACGCCTGGTAAGGGAGCTTGACGTCCGTGCCTTACTACTTGTATGCTTAATGCAGGTGGTGCCGCTGTTGTGGAGGAGCTGCGGGCGGAACTCGCCCGAGCGAAAGAGCAAGCCAGAAATAGTAATGCGGCCGCTCTAAGGGCGGCCGAAGAGCTAGAAGCCGAACGGGCTACTCACTGCCAAAGCAAAGAGGAAATGGCCGATATGGCCATAAAGTTGAAGAATGCTACCGACCGCTGCGGGGTTCTTGAAAAAGAAAGTCAAGCGGAGCAAGAGGACCTGAAAAAGGCCACCGCCGAAGTTAAGGATGCCGCCCGCAATGAGAGCTGCAAAGGAGGAGCTGTGTCAGGCTGTGGATGTTGCTGCTGGAAAGCCTTTTCTGCTGCGGAGGAAGTTCATGGATCCGAAGTATGCTCAGTTGGACCGGTTGTGGAGTTCGGAGGATGCTTATCTGGATTTAGCGGCGAGTGCCGCAGACGCGATCGAGCACTTCCGAGGCCGGAAGGGGCACAGAAGGGAAGAGCTGTTTTGGTCGCAGTTCCATAGTCCAGAGCGTCCTCTTACATTATCCGATCGGTTGGCCGAATGGGCCAAGCTGAATCGATTGTCCGGACTTGCCATGAAACATGTCGTGACTCATTTGTGGCCCGGGAAACCTCAGCCGAAGAGCTATTTTGGCTTAGTGCAGCAGTTCCTTGGTGCGGTACCGCGTATCGACGCAATGAAGCGGTCGGCGTGCATTGAGGGTGCGCGGGTGGCTCTTGCCCGTGTCAAGACATACTAGGCAGATGTGAAGGCCACCGACGTTGCGTCCCCAGATTCAGACGGAAGCCGAGTACCAGTCGAGCGCTATTTGGAGGAAGTTCTTCCGGGCGCTCGTTTAATAGAGACGCAGTGCTCGAAGGATTTTATGTTTGAATGACATGTGTAACTTATGAAACAAAGTTTCAATGTAATATAAGAGCTTTTTTATACTTGTGCGTTCAAGTAGTAAACTACTCCCTGTGCGGCCGTTGATGTATATGTATATATAACCTGAAAGATGGCAGTCTTCGGCTTCAGCCCCCACGCACATAGTGCGGGGGTGTTTGCAAAGAAGGCGCTTTTTCACACTTAATCCAACGTCTTGGTCCTATTAAGGAGGTGGTAGCGTAGCAAACTAGGCAACCGGACTATAATGCTTTATCACTTTCACTTAGCCATAGGAGTTCGATGGTGGGGCTACTATATAGCCCCTGGAGGCACCGCACTCTCCTGAATTCGGGGTGCGTATATGCCTGACCGGGAAACGGTCCTTCATTAATGCGGAGGAATTCTAAACATTCCGGTGAGTCATCGAGTGGTTGACCAGTCTCTCGCTATATCATGACGAGACAGTTTCGGCTTTCATCTTTGTGGTGCTCGCCCGGCGAACGGGCACAATCGCAGAGTTCTCCGGTGCCGCGTTAGCCGATAGAACGGAACGTAAGGCAGCAAAACACAGGAGCCGAGCAAACCCGACATTTTACCAAAGACATGATTCGAGCTGATGCATATAAGGCCTAACTCGAGACGCCGAACACTCCCTAAGGTATTCGGTCTTTATAAAGTGGGCTAAACAATGCCCTTGATAACAAGCCCCGGTGTCCTGTGCGTGCAAAATTCGACGTGGCCGATGCCAAAACGCCACCTCCTCCTCGGTTATAACAAGAGACCGGGGATGAATAACAATAAGAGACAGTGAGAAAGGTTTACGCGGGGTCTTAATCTGAAAAGAATCCTTGCAATGGGTCCTGTTGCACGCGTCTGCGCTGTGTCTCCGCAGCCGTATCCGGGACAGGTATAGCACGGCGTTCATCTGTAAAAGAGAGGAACTTAGTTGAAAAAAGATCGTGTGAAAAATGTAATTTGAAATAAACAAAGTATGATTCAAAAAATGAATAAAATTGAGCTTTATTGTCTCTTGTTGTACATGCGTGGAGCCCCTTGCAAGGGGTTACGCGGCTAGTAAGCCCCTTGTTTATTTAAGCCGGACTTGCCTAACTGCGTGTCCGGGTGCGAACGACCTACTTGGATGCTTTGATCAGCAAACCCGCATTAGTGTGAGGCTGTTAAGGCAGTCTCACATTTTTCCGTATTCGAGGAATACTCGGAGTTTCCCTTTAATGAGATGATGCCTCGTGGACCGGGCATTTTAATTGTAAGAGATGCATAATGCGGAATTGCGTTAAAGCGGTAAAGCTTCAGCGTCCCAATAGTGCTTGATGGCTACTTTTAAATGGGGCGACATGGAAGACTAACTTTTCGTGGCGGAAGTTGTCGGATGAACCGAACATAACTTCTAATGTTAGGGAGCCCGTACAGTGGGCATATGTGCCTGGCATTATTCCTTTAAAGGAAGTGTTGCTATGGCTAATTTTGGTTGGGTCTATCCCCATCCTGCGGATTGTGTCCTGATATATCAGGTTTATGTCACTGCCGCCATCCATGAGAACTTGTGTAAATTGGAATCCGTCGATTATAGGATCCAATATCAAGGCAGTCCATCCTGCGTTCCAGATACTTTCGGAGTAGTCCTTATGGTCGAAGGTGATTGGTTTTGACAACCAGTGTTGGTACTCCGCTAGGGTAGTCTGTGCGGCGCGCATTTTAGTGGGCGCCGCTCTGTTTTTCCCATTTGTAACTTGAAGTAAGTTTATTGTTTTGACCTCTTGTGGGAATTTCTTTTGTTTTCCGGGGCTCTGCTTGTGGTGCTCGTCATCATCCTCACTTGGTGTGTCGAGCCCCTTGTGTTCGGCGCTGAGTCTGCCGGACTGCTTGAAGACCCAACAATCTCTGTGGGTATGGTTTGCAGGCTTCCCGGGAGTACTGTGGATTTGGCATATCTTGTCCAAGATTTTGTTTAAGTTGGATAGCTCATCGCTATTGTCCTTAAGGGGTAGTTTTTTATTGTTCTGCCGTGAGCTTTTGAATCCGGCATTGACTGTTGCGCTCTTCGGATTGTTTCCCCTGGTCGAGCCCCTTGTGTTCACTTGGTGTGTCGAGCCCCTTGTGTGTCGAGCCCCTTGTGTTCGGCGCTGAGTCTGCCGGACTGCTTGAAGACCCAACAATCTCTGTGGGTATGGTTTGTAGGCTTCCCGGGAGTACTGTGGATTTGGCATATCTTGTCCAAGATTTTGTTTAAGTTGGATAGCTCATCGCTATTGTCCTTAAGGGGTAGTTTTTTATTGTTCTGCCGTGAGCTTTTGAATCTGGCATTGACTGTCGCGCTCTTCGGATTGTTTCCCCTGGTCCGGCGCTGGTCCTTGTTGCGTCGTGGTTTCCCATTTCCATCCCTGACCTCAGATGTACTTGGGTCGCTGGTGCTGCATCTTGCTAGCCAGCTATCCTCTCCCACGCAAAAGCGGGTCATGAGGCTTGTTAATGCGGCCTTTGTTCTCGGCTTTTCTTGGCCGAGGTGTCTGGCGAGCCATTCGTCTCAGACGTTGTGTTTGAAGGTTGCTAAGGCTTCGGCGTCCGGACAATCGACTATTTGGTTCTTTTGGTAAGGAACCTGTTCCGCATTTTCGGCTGACTCTCCGGGCTGTTGAGTTATGTGACTTAGATCGCTCACGATCCGGAGGGCGGACATAGGTCCCCTGAAAATTTGCCCGAAACGCATCCTCGAGCTCTTCCCAACTTCCAATGGTGTTTTCTGGAAGGCTTTTAAGCCAATGCCGAGCTGGCCCTTTGAGTTTGAGGGGTAAGTATTTTATGGCGTGGAGGTCATCTCCTCTGTCCATGTGTATGTGCAGGATGTAATCCTCGATCCAGACTCCAGGGTCTGTTGTTCCGTCGTATGCCTCTATGTTTACGGGTTTGAATCCCGCTGGAAATTCGTGATCCAGCACCTCATCGGTGAAACATAGGGGATGTGCGGCGCCCCTGTATTTGGGTGTGCCGTGGTGTTCGAATACTCGACACACTATGTTGCTTTCTAGAGCTTTCTTTCTTGGCCCGTAGATAGACCTGACTGGGCCATTCTTTTGGTGCGATTCCTTATGCGGATCGCGTGCCGGCTTGTGTGCGGTGCCGCTTGCCACTCTATGTTTGCCACGTGGTCGTCTATCCGACCGGGCGGCCTCTTTGTTCTTTGATCGTGGGGGCTCTACGGCCTCCTCATTTAATTTGGGCAGTAGTTTGCGCTTTGGGTAGCTCTTTGTTCGGCGGCTATCGCCATATTTGTCTGTGGTGTGGAGTACTTTGCTCCATCTCATTCGGAGTGCGTCTTCCGCTGTTTTGAGCTTCCGTTTCTGCTTTTTTAGGCTACGTGCGGTGGCGACGAGCTCTCCGTGGAGGTTCTTCTGCTCCAATGATATGTCCGGCGAGAGATTGTCCGGACTGCTGTCGTTGCCGGGGACGGGTTGTTTATCCAAGTTATCCTGTTCGGATGGTTGCTCCATGGCATGTTCGTCATCGGCCGGCTCGCCCTGCTCTATGGCTGGGTCCGTGTGGGCGCTGTCTTTGTCGAGGTGGGGTTTTGAGCGGCGCTTACGTCGCCGTTTTGACTGCTTTTCAGGAGGATTACTTTTCGCAGTGTCCCGTTGTTCCTCTCTATCGCTTCCCTTGGGTGTATCCACCATGCACACATCGTGACTTGTGGTGGCCTTCCAGTGCCCTTTAGGCGCTGGTTCTTGGTCGTCTCTGACATCGTCGTCCATACCGTCGATGTCTTCGGGGTCGAAATCGAGCATGTCGGTTAAATCATCGACAGTGGCTACGAACTGGGTGGTGGGTGGGCGTTGAATTTCCTCGTCATCCGAATCCCAACCTTCCTGACCGTAGTCCGGCCAGGGCTCTCCTGATAAAGAGAGAGACTTTAGTGAGTTCAGGATATCGCCAAAAGGCGAGTCTGAAAGATGTCATGCGATGAATTCCATAACCGCGCCCAATCGGATTCGACCGCGGCGCGAAGGTTGAGTCCCGCACTGGAGTCACGAGCTTCGCGACGCATTGAGGATGGTGTTCGCTCGATCGCCGAGAGATTTCAGCCCCAAGGTGGTGTCCAACCAACCATCCTCGATCGGCGAGATCGGCTCGAATCAATGGTCGGAGCGGACACTAAATCTTGGCCTCCGGACACTGCTTGGCGGCAGAGTTAGATCATGCCCATCGAGATAGTGCGGCGCACTCGGCTGCGGCTCGAATCCGTCGAAGATCAAGTCTCCGCGGATGTCGGTCATGTAGTTTAAACTTCCAAGCCTGACCTGATGGCCAGGGGCATAGCTTTCGATCTGCTCCAGATGGCCAAGTGAATTGGCCCGCAGTGCAAAGCCGCTGAATAGAAAGATCAGTCCGGGGAGAAAGGTCTCACCCTGGACTGCATCATTGTTGATGATCGAAGGAGCCATCGGGCCTATCGCTGACGACACAGAGGAACTCTCAATGAAAGCACCAATGTCGGTGTCAAAACCGGCGGATCTCGGGTAGGGGGTCCCGAACTGTGCGTCTAGGCGGATGGTAACAGGAGACAAGGGACAAGATGTTTTACCCAGGTTCGGGCCCTCTCGATGGAGGTAATACCCTACTCCTGCTTGATTAATATTGATGATATGGGTAGTACAAGAGTAGATCTACCACGAGATCAGAGAGGCTAAACCCTAGAAGCTAGCCTATGGTATGATTGTTGTTCGTCCTATGGACTAGAACCCTTCGGTTTATATAGACACCGAATAGGTTTAGGGTTACACAGAGTCGGTTATAATGGTAGGAGATCTACATATCCGTATCGCCAAGATTGCCTTCCACGCCAAGGAAAGTCCTATCCGGATGCGGGACAAAGTCTTCAATCTTGTATCTTCATAGTCTAGGAGTCCGGCCAAAGATGATAGTTCGGCTATCCGGACACCCCCTAGTCCAGGACTCCCTCAATCTAGCTCAAGAAATGATGAAGCTTCCACGCATGACCACAAGAAGATAACATGTCACAAGTGCAAGAAACCTGGACACTATATATCTGAGTGTCCACAGTGGTACAATGAGAAGAAGAAGAAGAAGAGCAAGGAATATGATTCTGATGACAAGAAGAAGAAGAAATCTTCAAAGTCTTCTTCCAAGTCCTCATCAAAGTCTTCATATCATAAGAAGAGATCATCTGGCAAGGCTTGTGCTTTTGTTGGCAAGGAAATGGATTCAGAGGAGGAGTCTGCTTCCGAGGAGGCAGAGGTGGAGTCCAAGAGGAGTTCGACTGGCATTGCAAGTCGGCTCTAGCCACACCTATGTTGCCAAGTCCATCTTCAAGATCAAGACAATGACTTCCACACCAACGTCAAGCTGATGACAAGGACGACCCTGCTCCCACCTATCGCTTCATGGCACGTGGTGCCAAGGTAAAATCACGTGATGCTTACTTTCAAACATCAAGTGAAGATGACTCTGATTGTGAATCCAAGCCCAGCTACAAAACACTTGCTAAAATTGCAACTGAACAACAAAAAGCTATGGAACATACTCAAAAACTGTTAGACAAAAGCGATGACCTGTTGGACGCGGAAATGACACGTTCACAGTCCTTAGTTGAAGACATAAAAAATCTTCATGCTAAGTACCAAGAACTTGAAAGTCATCATGAAACGCTCTCAACCACTCATGAAAAGCTCTCCTATGATTATCTTCAAAGGAAGCAAGAGCTTGAGAAATTGAGAGTGGCTCATGAAGATCTTCAAAAAGAGAATGAGTCACTTCGCGCTCAGCAGATCACTCCCACTCAGGATGGATTTGAACCACCATGTCTAAAATGCCTTGAGTGTGATATCGCTACCTTTGTTGCTGAATGTTCCACTGCTGCTACTGTTGCATTGTCTTCAACTACTGATGTGGTAACTAACCCCTCTGCGGAGGATACCACTACTATTGCTGATGAAAATGCTAGGTTGAAGACATTGCTTGAAACAGGGATGTATGAAAGCCTGAAAGGACATCAGACACATTGCGATGTCCTCAAAAAGCATATTCTGAACCGAAACCCTAGGAAAGAGGGTGTTGGGTTTGAGAGGAAAATGAATGTTGATGGTTCCTACTGGAAGCCTGAGCAGTATCCCAAAACCACATGGGTTGCTGCAAAGGGACCTTCAGCGGATCCATCCACCTTATCTGGCTTTACCTGTGCTAATCCTATTATCATTGATGAATCCCTTGATGCAAACTATAAGCTGTTCAAGAATCAAAATGGTGAAGTGTTTGCCAGGTATATTGGTACTAATTGCAGGAATGGACCACCTATGAAGAAGATCTGGGTTCCCAAAAGTTGTCTTGAGAATCTTCCAGTGAACGTAATCATGACACCACCTGGGAAGAAGATAAACCCCAGACCTAAGGCGTCATATGGTCCAAAGGCTTTAAACAGACAGAGGACTCACCTGAGCCACCCTAACGCCAATGTTTTGCGGGGAAACCGTACTCAAACTTATGAATATGAGCGTGTGTCTTCAAACCGCTATGTTCATAGAACAAAGAACTTTTCTGCTTATTCATATGAGTATCATTCATCTCCTGCAAGGCTATTTGCTAGGGCTCCAAAGCCGAAGTTCTCAGATGCTGCACTTAGACTCATTGCTTCTAAGACACCCCTGAAGATGAGGGTGGTTAAGAAGAATTAACTTTCTTTTGCAGGGAAGGGTCTCCAGACGAAAATCAAAGGCGTCTGATGCTATTGCTGGGGACCTAAAACATCTTGTAGGGCGCAAGATCAAATGCCCAAATGGTCTCACTATGTATTTTGTTCCTGAATTGTTTGCCATTCATCCTATCTGTCCTAATCTTAATCTGAGCTTCAATAATCCTCTTGCCCGTAAAATGTTTATGCTTCACAATGCTCTTGGTGAAGCCTATCCCCCTAACTGTACTGTAGGGTATGACACCTCATGCTTCAGAATGGATTATGGACAGCGGATACACTAATCATATGACTGGTGATCGAAGTCTTCTCATGGACTCAACCTTACGTCCATCAGACAAGAGTCACATCACATTTGCTGACACTGGTAAAAGCAAGGTATTGGGTCTAGGTAGAGTTGCAATCTCAAAGGATCAACACATGGATAAGTGATGCTTGTTGAATCCCTTGGTTTCAACTTAATGTCATCTCGATGCTTTGTGACTTGAACATGATTGTGCTATTCGAAAATATCGTTGCCTTGTACTAATGGAATCTGACAAGTCTCTAGTCTTTGAAGGGTATCGGAAAGATGATCTATACATGGTAGATTTCTTAGCAGGTCCACAGCTTGTTGTATGTCTTCTTCCAAAAGCTTCAGAATGCTGGCTCTGGCATTGGAGGCTGGGGCATGCTGGCATGAGGAACTTACACACACTCGCCAAGAAGAAGCATGTTATAGGCATCGAGGGTGTCAAGTTCAAGAAGGATCATCTGTGTGGTGCCTGCGAAGCTGGAAAGATGACAAGGGCAAAGCACCCCTCGAAGACAATCATGACGACATCTCAACCCTTCGAGTTGTTACACATGGACTTATTTGGCCCTACTCACTACTCTACCCTCACAACAACTGCTTGTCTCTATGGCTTCGTCATTGTTGATGACTACTCAAGATATACATGGGTGCACATAATTCTCTACAAGACTGAAGTGCAAGATGTCTTCAGACGCTTCGCCAATCGAGCCATGACCAATTATGGCGTCAAGATCAAGCATATCAGAAGTGACAACGGCACTGAGTTCAAGAACACCGGACTTGATCTTTATCTGGATACAATGGGAATCACTCATGAGTTCTCTGCTCCATACACACCTCAGCAAAATGGCATCGTAGAGCACAAGAACAGAACCCTCATTGAGATGGCTCAAACAATTCTCGACGAGTACAAGACATCAAGAAAGTTCTGGCCTGAAGCTATTGATACAACATGTCACGTCATCAACCGTGTTTACATCCATAAGCTTCTGAACAAAACATCCTATGATCTCCTCACTGGCAAGAAGCCAAATGTCAGCTACTTCAGAGTATTTGGAGCTAAGTGCTGGATCAAGGATCCCCATCACAAGTCAAAATTTGCACCTAAAGCTCACGAAGGCTTCATGCTCGATTATGGAAAGGACTCGCACTCTTACAGAGTCTTCAACCTCTATCTCTACAAAATCGTCGAAGCTGTGGACGTGCGATTTGATGAAACCAATGGTTCACAAAGAGAGCTCCTGCCAAGTACACTAGACGAAGCTCCGCCCAACGAATCTATCAAGCTGATGGGAACTGGTGAAATCATGCCTTCTGAAGCACAGCCTGAAGAGGAACTTATCATTTCTGCACCTAACCAACCTGAAGACAATGCTCAGACTGAAGACAATCCTCCCAATGATGACAATGATCAGCAAGAGCAAAGTCTTAGTCCAGTTCATCCTCGAGTTGCAAATGAAGTACAAATTGAGAAGATAATTGATAGCATCAATGTACATGGTCCACTTACTCGCTCAAGAGCAACACAGTTAGCAAATTTCTGTGGGCACTTTTCTTTGTGTCAATATTAGAACCCAACAAAGTAGCTGAAGCCTTTATGGAACCTGAATGGATACAAGCTATGCAAGAAGAACTTCAACAATTCAAGCTGAACAATGTTTGGGAACTTGTCAAGTGTCCTGGCCCTCGCAAGCATAACATTATTGGCACCAAATGGATATATCGAAACAAGCAAGATGAGCATGGTCAAGTCGTCAGAAACAAAGCACGTCTTGTGGCTCAAGGATATACTCAAGTTGAAGGAATTGACTTCGATGAAACATTTGCTCCTGTGGCTAGGCTTGAAGCTATTCGCATACTGCTAGCCTATGCTAACAACCACAACATCTTGCTATATCAAATGGATGTGAAGAGTGCATTTCTCAACGGCAAGATTGAAGAAGAAGTATACGTCGCTCAACCACCTGGATTTGAAGATCCAAATCATCCAGATATGGTGTACAAGCTAAACAAAGCACTGTATGGCCTCAAACAAGCTCCTCGCGCTTGGTATGATACGATCAAAGACTTCCTGAAGAGCAAAGGCTTCAAACCTGGATCCCTCGATCCCACACTCTTCACGAAGACATATGATGGTGAACTGTTTGTGTGCCAAATATATGTGGATGACGTTATCTTCGGCTGCACCAACCAGAAGTATAGTGATGAGTTTGGATACATGATGCAAGAGCAATATCAGATGTCCATGATGGGTGAGCTGAAGTTCTTCCTTGGTCTTCAAATTCGTCAGCAAAGGAATGTCATCTTCATATCTCAAGAAAAATACCTCAAAGATTGTCTGAAGAAGTTTGGAATGCAAGATTGCAAAGGTTACACGACGCCAATGCCGATAAACACCATCGGGTCCCGACGACAATGGTAAAGATTTTGATCAAAAGGTATACCGCTCCATGATTGGTTCCTTACTTTACCTATGTGCATCTGGGCCAGATATTATGCTTAGTGTTTGCATGTGTGCTCGATTCCAAGCGGCACCAAAGGAATCGCATCACTTAGGCGTGAAGCAAATTCTTGATATTTGGCTCACACCCCAACACTCGGATTATGGTATCCAAAGGGCTCGAATTTGATCTGGTTGGATTCTCGGATGTTGATTATCTTTGGTGACAAGGTGGATCGCAAGTCTACATCAGGCACATGTCACTTTCTAGCACGATCACTTGTCTGTTGGTCTTCAAAGAAGCGTAGCTGTATCACTCTCAACTGCTGAATCTGAATACATTGCTGCTGGATCTTGCTGCGCTCAGCTTCTATGGATGAAGCAAACTCTCAAGGACTATGGCATCAATCTAAAACAAGTACCTCTCTTCTGCGACAACGAAAGCGCCATCAAGATTGCCAACAATCCAGTTGTAACACCCCGGACGTAACTTTCCATATTTGTAACTCCAACTCTTGCCATTTTCGGCATTGTGATATGATATTCCCTCCGTGGTTGGGTTTTTCTTCATTTTGCATTTTGTCCATGTCATGCATTTTATATCATGTCATCATGTGCATCGCATTTGCATACGTGTTCGTCTCATGATTCCGAGCATTTTTCCCGTTGTCCGTTTTGCAATCCGGCACTCCTATCTCCCCCGGCGGCCCCTTTTACGTTTTTTCCGTGAGCGGGTACTAAACCTTCTCGGAATGGACCGAGGTTTGTCAAGTGGCCTTGGTATACCACCGTAGACCACCGGTAAAGTTTCGGGTCATTTGGAGCTCGTTTGGTACTCCAACGGTTAACCGCACTCTCGCAAAGGACTCTTTTAAGTTTCAGCCCAACACCCCTTCAAAATAGTCCAATAACCCATCTAAGTCACTTCCATGCTCTCCGTCGTTCGATCACGATCGTGTGGGCGAAAACTACACCTCATTTGGACTCTCCTAGCTCCTCTATGCCTATTTAAACACCTCCCCGTCCAAATCCGGGTCTAACCCTAGCCTTCCCTACCTCGCGCCGGACGAAACCCCGCGCCGTCCGGACCGTCCGCCGATCAGCGCCGCCGCCCGCGCCCAATCTCCACGCGACCGTGGCCGCCGCCCGCCGCCGCACATTGCATGGGCGTCCAGCCAGCCAGCGTGGGGCCCTCCGGCCTGGTCGCGCCGCCGCTTCGCCATGCATGGCGCGCCACGCCCGAGTCGCCCGCCGGCCGGCCAGCCCGCCGCCACCTCGCCTCCGACCGGCAGGCCGCGCCGCCCTCGCCCGGCCGGCGCTCGCCGCCGCCGCCACCGGACCTCGCAGCCCGCCGCCACCGCGCTTCGCCAGCGCCGCCTCCCTCGCCGCCGGACCCCGGCCCCGCCTCCTCCTCCTCGCCGGACCGGCCACCGGAGCTGCTCACCGTCGCCGCCGCTTCAGATCGGATCCGGCCCGATCCGGATCCCAGCTCATCCCGTTGACTTCTTCCCCCTCTCTTTTTCGTCTAAGTTTTTAATCCTGAGGTTATTTCGTGGCATTTTCAACGCATCGTAACTTTGCATCTGTAGCTCCATTTTGCGCGTATAATATGTTAAAATGTTCGTATCGAAGAGTAGATCATTTCATCTCATTGCATCATTTTCATTTGAGCTCATCTTGATGCCCGAAATGCTGTTAGAAGAGGGCTATGTGATGTTAGTTTCTGTTTCTTAACAGAACTTGCACTTTTGTTAATTTTGCTTTGATGTGTGCACCCTATGAATTTGAGTCCTACATGTGTTTTGTAATATGCCATGCCATCTTTCCAGAGGTGTATGCCATGTATTTTTGTGATCTATGTGGTGACTAGCACAAGCATGCAAAGTAGGTGTCTGATGTTGCTGTTTTCATTTCTTTTCTTGATATTTTGATGCCATGTTAACTTGATGCTACCGAGAGATCCATGCATATTTTGAGATACTTCAGTAAGGATGTTTTGTTCTACATGTCTTGCTCTATCCATCCATGCCCTTGTTTGCAATTATGGAGTGCCATAGCTTGAGTCAATCGAGCTATACTTTTGCTATCAAATGTTTCCTGGCAGATTGTTTACATGTTATTCAATTTTGCGAAGGTTGTTGTGGTTGATCCGTATATGCTATGATGTTGTTCTTGCCATGTTTGTCTTCTATGCCATGTCTTCTTGATGTATGTATGCTTAGTTTATCATGAAAGGCTCTGTAGTGAGTGCATCGAGCTCTTAAACATGCCTACTTGTTATCAGTTTTGACATGCCATGTTGCTGAATCATTAGCGAAACTTGCGATATTGACATGGGTGTTACTATATTTTCTTATCCTTTTTGGCTTATGGTCAGTAAGGGACTTTTGTTCTATGCTTTGATTAGATTCATGCCATGCCTTGTTTTGCTATTATAAGTTCCTGTAGCATGGTTTTCTTGCTCTGAACATTGCTACCTGATGCTGTTTTTGCCATGTCCAGCCTGATATTTTGTGCACTTTTGCCATGCTTGTTTGAACCTGTTATGATGTGATTTAGCCGTAGCTCAGTGTTCATCTTTTTTCAAGCATCTTGAGTAGATCACTGCCATATGCTTTGTTGGTACGTTTGGGTGCCGTAGCTTAATTTCTTGTTGCTTGCTAAGTGGTATCATGCTGTTAATGGCAGATTTGTGCCATTCTTGTTTTGCTTGTCATTTCCAAACCGTGCATCCGATTCCGGTGATCTTTATATCGATTTCAACCGAAATCATCTCATCTTTCCAGCGGCATACTTGGTTTGCCAAGTTGATGCCTGGTTCATCATTTTCCTTCCGGAGCGCACATACGCATTGCATATCACATCTGGCATATCATGCCATATTTTGCATCATTGCACCGTGATTTATTGTGGTTCCTTTGTTTGTGTTCTTGCTTTAGGTAGAGCCGGGAGACGAGTACGTGAATGAGGAACCTGTTGAGAACGCTTTCGAGGATCAATCTTTCGACAACTCTGAGAACATTGCAGGCAAGATGACCATACCCTCGAAATCACTTCTATCTTTGCTATGCTAGTTGCTCGCTCTTTTGCTATGCCTATGCTGCGATGCCTACCACTTGCTATATCATGCCACCCATATTGCCATGTCAGCCCTAACCATCCTTTCCTAGCAAACCGTTGATTGGCTATGTTACGCTTTGCTCAGCCCTCTTATAGCGTTGCTAGTTGCGAGTGAAGCTGAAGTTTGTTCCTTGTTGGAACATGGAGATGTTGTTCCTTTTGGAACATGTTTACTTGTTGGGGATATCACAATATATATCTACTATAATTAATTCATCTATATACTTGGTAAAGGGTGGAAGGCTCGGCCTTATGCTGGTGTTTTGTTCCCTCTTGCCACCTAGTTTCCGTCATACGGTGTTATGTTCCTTGATTTTGCGTTCCTTACACGGTTGGGTGATTTATGGGACCCCCTTGACAGTTCGCTTTGAATAAGACTCGTCCAGCAAGGCCCAACTTTGGTTTTACCATTTGCCACCTAAGCCTTTTCCCCCGGGTTTTCGCGAGCCCGAGGGTCATCTTTATTTAACCCCCCCCCCGGGCCAATGCTCCTCTCGGCGTTGGTCCAAACTAAACCACTTGCGGTGCCACCCTGAGGCAACTTGGGGCATCTTCGGTTGCCATACATAGTGTTCATCCGGATGTGCCCTGAGAACGAGATATGTGCAGCTCCTATCGGGATTTGTCGGCACAACCGGGCGGCTTTGCTGGTCTTGTTTTATTGCTGTCGAAATGTCTTGTAGTCCGGGATTCGAGATTGATCGGGTCTTCCGGTAGAAGGAATATCCTTCGTTGACCGTGAGAGCTTATAATGGGCTAAGTTGGGACACCCTGCAGGGTATTATCTTTCAAAGCCGTGCCGCGGTTATGAGGCAGATGGGAATTTGTTAATGTCGGTTGTAGAAAACCGAAGTTGACCTCAAATAAAATACACTTCAACCGCGTGTGTAACCGTGATGGTCTCTTCTCGGCGGAGTCCGGGAAGTGAACACGGTGTTGGAGTTATGTCTGACGTAAGTAGATTCGGATCACTTCTTGATCGCTACTAGTTTCACGACCGTGCTTTGCTCCTCTTCTCGCTCTCTTTTGCGATGTAGCCACCATATATGCTAGTCGCTTGCTGCAGCTCCACCTTATAACTCTGTCCTTCCTATAAGCTTAAATAGTCTTGATCTCGCGGGTGTGAGATTGCTGAGTCCCCGTGACTCACAGATTCTACCAAAATAGTTGCAGGTGCCGATGATGCCAGTGCAGGTGACGCAACCGAGCTCAAGTGGGAGTTCGACGAGGAACGTGGTCGTTACTATGTGTCTTTCACGATGATCGTAGTGGTGCCCGATTGGGACGATCGGGATCCGTGTAGCATTTGGGGTATCTTCTTTTATTTTGGTTCCATAGTCGGACCTTGAGTGTACTCTGAATGATGGATGTTTATTTATGTATTGTGTGAAGTGGCGACTGTAAGCTAACTATGTATCTCTTTCCCTTATTTATTACATGGGTTGTGTGAAGATTACCTCACTTGCGACATTGCTTTCAATGCGGTTATGCCTCTAAGTCGTGCCTCGACACGTGGGAGATATAGCCGCATCGAGGGCGTTACACCAGTCTAGCACTCGAAGACAAAGCACATTGAAATTCGTCAACACTTTCTCAGAGATCATGTCATGAAGAAAGATATTGACATCATTCACGTCAACACTGAAGAGCAACTGGCAAATATCTTCACAAAGCCCTTGGATGAGAAAAGGTTTTGCAAGTTACGGTGTGAGCTAAATATCTTGGAATCCTCAAATGTCCTATGATCAGGCACACATCCTAACACTTATGCATTTTGATGACTTAGATGTGCAACACACGAAGTAAAGTATATATTCAATCAATGAAGACTTACATTCTGAGTGTGAATACATTAACGTGGAATTTGACTTCGGAGCGCCACGATAATTGTGCGTCGTGTCTGGGTCTAATACTTCCTATACGGTGGGTAACGCCACCACCAAATTTCTCTATTTGAAGTGTTTCACTCATGGCGTTATTTTTGCTATGTCTTCACATTTGGTTTGTCTTCAAATTTCAACTTATCTTCATGATTATCTTCACTACGTTGATTTGATTGCTTTCTGATATATATACTAGTGTTCTGTCCTCTACAGCATTCACTTATAGCTATGTCTTCCTAGTTGAATCTTTTGAACTAGGTGAATGTGATCGGACCCTAATCTCTCTATGATTTCTATCTCAAACTCTACCTGTCCAAATCATATGCATTCTATTGAAACTGTCGAATGTCTTCTCTGTGTCTTTGTCAGCAGAAGACACAGAGACAAACATTAAGTCTGTTTTAAATGATTCATCCTTATTGTTTGAAATCCAGAGAAGCCGGAACGACCATCCGACAAACCTGGAGGGCGTGGGAACGTGGGACAACTCTGAGTATGTTGCATGCTTGCCACGTGCCCCTCAGATATGAACCGCCAGGGGCACCTGAGTAATTGCGCTGTGCCGCACACTTCCTTATAAATACATGTCCCCTGCGGTAAAGAAAACCTTCTTCCACCTCTCCACCTCGCCAAAACCCTAGCGCCACCGCTAACTCTCGACGACGCCGGCGACTAAGCGCTTAGCTGCCGCGACTTCTCCAACGCTGTCCTCATGCCGGCCGCGAACATCGTCCTCTCCGCCGCCGCCATAGGTGTCCTCCGTCGCCAAGTTAGGGCACGGTGGATTGAACTGCTCGGTCTCCTTCTCATCCCATCTAGCAGTTCTTCGTGTGGTAAATATAACTCCATTTTTACCTTTTTTCGATCCTCAAAGATTCATCCTATATACCAAAATTGGTTTCTGCCTATACAATGTTAGATCGATTCTGTCTGCATCTCATACTGCCTAGTATATTCACTTAAGCTTCATAACTAGTTGATTCCTCACTTGTACTTATTCACGGATTCGTACAAATTTGGAACCAACTCTCAACATATAAGTGAATGTCTTCGCATCATGAGGTCAATGTCTTCACGGTGATTTATCTTCAAAATCTTCTGAGAATGCATATGACCTCTTCCCCTTCCCTCGTATCTCTAATGCTGTCACAGGTACATGTCCGTGGGAGAATCCCTTGGTTCTCATAGTTTGCATTCGTTTGCAGAATTCTTACAACATCACATTAACTCTCCCGAAGCTAGTTCCTGTTTGTCCAGCAAGCGAAAGCTTTTGAAGCCCTTGAACGTGTTGAAGCCATTCAGTTTGAAATTCATGGCTGCAGAGAAATCGATGAAGGAAGGGTGGCGAGCGGCGTCACTGGGGGAACATCAAAAGATTTTCCTGATGACCTCGCAGAGCTTTATAAGACAGATCCTGAAGAGAATTATAATCAGCGCAAGACACGAATCCAATGGATTCGACGATATTGGGCTGAACAATGGTTCAAATACAAGTTCGTGACCCAGGAATACGCTGAGAAGAATGCTATCAAAAGTCCTTGGGGTGATATTCTCTTTCGAGGCCTTCCACCCAAGAACAGAGCTGAAGCTATTGCACAGGGTTTCTATCCTTGTATGGTCCGTGGACCTCAGCCTGAAAATGCCGACCCATCGTCATTGCTCTGGTGTCGTGACGACAATCTCTTCAAGCGAAATTTCCAGCACGCAAAGGCATCGGCCAAGGAAAACAAGAAGTCATTGGGATTAGACTTCAACCCTGGTCCCTCTGCTCCCCGTGCTGACGGCTCACGTGATGCAGAACCCAATGTCATCGGTCCTTTCTACAACCTTGATGGCCTCATCACTCACATCTCGGTCCAAGGTGCCAAAGTGGATCATTCTGATGATGATAATCGACACGATGAAGCCCCAACCCCTACTCGAAGCGCGAAGCCAAAGAAGCCTAAGGCTTCAAGATCAGTTGCTCCTCCAAAAGCTTCACGTGCGAAGCCACTGGCCACTGCACCTCCTGAAGACAGTGTGCAGTCTGAAGATCAATCACGCATCTCCAAGAAGACGGAGAACAAAAAGAAAATCATCAAATATACTGATCAGACATTGACTCATGCTGCCATTTCGCATCAAGAGCACATTGATCTATCCAGCGATGACGATCTTGCAGATGATGCTCTTGAGCAACTGATCAAGAGCAAGGAAGAAGCAGAGATCTTCAATGATTTGCCTCTCTTTGTGTAACGCCCCGGATGTAATTTTCCATTTTTGCAACTCCAACTCTTGCCTTTTCCGGAGATGCGATATTTTATTTCCTTCGTGGTTGGGTTTTTGTCCTTTGTTTTGCTTTTTGTTCATGTCATGCATCTCATCTCATAGCATCATGCGCATTGCATCTGCATATTTTTCATAAAACTTGCACACGTTCGTAGTTGCCGCGTCCCCCTTGCCTTCGTTGACCGTTTCGAGACCAATCGGGTTTTCGAGTCCCTCTTGTCAGACCACCTAACCTCTCTGCACAACCACCACCCCCTCTTGCGCGCGTCCGAAGCCTTTCCCGAACCCGACCAGAGTTGTCATGACTGTTGGATCCAGATCATCCCCTAACATTTATAAAACATCTCCGTTTTCTTATTTGGTCTCCCTAGCCTATTTATCCGTGACCGCTCGATTAAGATCGAAGGGACCAAATGCTCCTATCCACAAATCCACTTACTATATATAGACCCCCTAACCTAACCTAGACAAACCACCTAATTTCTAGGGATCCTACCCTAGCGCCTCCACTTTCTTCCTCGGGATCCCCCCCCCCGATCCACCCACCTGCCCATCTCCTTCCGCGCCAAGCCACTGCTCTCCGTCGATCCATCCATCCAACCAGCAGCCACCCGCAAGGCCACCACCACCTCACCTCCCTTAACCTCCATTGCCCGCGCCGCCGGAGCAAGCTCCACCGGTGACCAGAGCCACCTCGTCTCGCGGCCTCCTCTGCTACTCCTCGAGCCCGCAGCAACAGCCCAACCCCGAGCCTCCCCACGCCAGCGCGTCTCCTCCTCCTCTGCTGCAGTTGTCCTCGCTGTTTACCAGACGCCCGAGGCCGTGCCTCCTCTCCCTCCTCGGCTCGATCCCAGGGGCAGCCACCGCCTCGCCGTTCCCCTTCCTCGGCCTCGCGACCCCGCGCCTCCCTCCTGCAGCCCGTGCAAGCCACCAGGAGGCGGGCACCCATGCTGCACAGGAGCTCCTCGCCGCCCGAATCCGTTCCCCAGGTCGTCGGACCTCCCTGCAAGCGTCGCCGCCGGCGGCCACAGGTCCAGCGCCATGCCCCGCCTCCTTCCCTCGTTCTTCCTCCTCCCTCTGTATTCATCTCTCTCTCTCTCTCTCTCTCTCTCTCTCTCTCTCAGGGCTCTCTCTCTCTGCCTTGGACAGGAACCGCCCGCTCTCCTTCTCCTCAGGGAACTCGACGGAGCTCCCATGGCCGACGCCTCAAAGCTCGTCTCCGACGATCTCCACCATCGCTGCCCTGATCCGGTCGCTCCACCTTGGATCCGGCTGGATCCCCTTGCCTTCGCCGTCTCCCGCAAGTTCCAGGGCGCCGCTGTTCTTCTTCTTGTCGAGCAAAGGATGGCACCTCTGCCTCGACACCTCGCGCATCACCGTTGACCGCGTCCGCGTAGGTTGCATCCCCGCGGCCCAGATCCGCCGGCCCACCGCTCTGCTTCCCCTTTGGCCTGTTGGCCCAATGTGAGCAGCCGCCTCCTATGCACTGTTGGCCCAGTCAGATTCAGCACGCTCATGTTTTTTTTTTCAGTCTGCGAATTTGCCCAATTATCCAGAGAGTGCAGTTTTACAGAAAAACCCTCATGTTCATGCATTTAATAACTCATTAACCATGCATCGGATTAAAATGATGTAAACATGTAAAATACTTAGAATTTCTTCTAGTTTCATAATTTGCCACTTTCATCCATGTTTAAAATGTTTAAAATGTTGTTTGTTTAAATTTTCTCAAATGCCATGTTAAAATGATTTATTCCATAACTAAATAACCATAGCTCCATTTTAAATAAACTTTATATGTAAATGGGGTGGAAAAATGCCTAGTTTAACATGGTGCACTTTATTTTCCTGTTTAACAACATTAAAATATGGTTTGGGGCAGAACAGTACCAATTTTGAAATATGCATGAGGTTTTTCCGGAATCGTTGTTTCTTATTTCCGGCCTCATTTAAACTTGCCTAAATAGTTAGTTTACTTATGCCTCACCTCTTGTCATGTTTAACAACATTTAATATTGTTGAGTAGCTTATAACGAGATCAAACTAAATAATTGCATGTGGTGTTCCGTTGATATGCAACTCGTTGCATATTGAGCTCCACTTAATTTGTAGTGTTGTTTGTTGCACTTTGCCATGTCATGCCTCATTTAAACCGGACATGCATCATACTTGATTGTGCATCATGCCATGTTTATGCTTGTGCATTTACCATGTTGTTTGTTTCTTTCCGGTGTTGCTTCTTAGTTCCGGTAATGTTGCGATTGAGAGGATTCGTTCGACTACTTCCGTTCGTCTTCTTCATGGACTCGCTCTTCTTCCTAGCGGGATTTCAGGCAAGATGATCGTCACCTTGGATCTCATTACTATCATTGCTATGCTAGTTGCTTCGTTCTATCGCTATTCTGCGTTACCTACCACTTGCTGCTCAAGCCTCCCAAATTGCCATGAACCTCTAACCTTTGTCACCCTTCCTAGCAAACCGTTGTTTGGCTATGTTACCGCTTTTGCTCAGCCCCTCTTATAGCGTTGCTAGTTGCAGGTGAAGATGAAGATTGCTCCATGTTGGATTATGTTCATGTTGGGATATCACAATATCTCTTATATATATATATTATTAATGCATCTATTTACTTGGTAAAGGGTGGAAGGCTCGGCCTTATGCCTGGTGTTTTGTTCCACTCTTGCCGCCCTAGTTTCCGTCATATCGGTATTACGTTCCCAGATTTTGCGTCCCTAACGCGGTTGGGTGATTTATGGGACCCCCTTGACAGCTCGCTTTGAATAAGACTCTTCCAGCAAGGCCCAACATTGGTTTTACCATTCGCCTCACCTATTACCTTTTTCCCTTGGGAATCGCGCATCCCAAGGGTCATCTTTATTTTAGCCCCCCCGGGCCAATGCTTGTCTAAGTGTTGGTCCAAACTAGAGCCACTTGTAGCGCCACCTCGGGGAAACTTGAGGGCTAGTTCTAGTTATGCGTCTTGCTCATTCGGTCGTGGCACGAGGCGAGATCTGCGGCTACTATCAGGATGTCGGCACGCCGGGAGGCTTTGCTGGTCTTGTTTTACCATTGTCGAAATGTCTTGTAGTCCGGGATTCCGAGACTGATCGGGTCTTCCCGGTAGAAGGAATATCCTTCGTTGACCGTGAGAGCTTATAATGGGCTAAGTTGGGACACCCCTGCAGGGTATAAACTTTCGAGAGTCGTGCCCGCGGTTATGTGGCAGATGGGAATTTGTTAATATCCGGTTGTAGTAAACTTGAAGTAAACTCTTCTAAAATACACCAACCGTAATGCGTAACCGTGAGTGTCTCTTTTGGGGTTGATCGAGAGGACAACACGGTTTCGGGTTATGTCGGCGTAAGTAGGAGTTCAGGATCACTTCTTGATCATTACTAGTTGACGACCGTTCCTTTGTTTCTCTTCTCGCTCTCATTTGCGTATGTTAGCCACCATATATGCTTAGCGCTGCTGCAACCTCACCACCTTACCCCTTCCTTTCCCGAGAAGCTTTGCTAGTCTTGATACCCATGGTAATGGGATTCTTTGAGTCCTCGTGGCTCACAGATTACTACAACAACAGTTGCAGGTACAGGTTGTGCAATGATCAGGACGTGAGAGCGATGTTTATCTTGTGTTGGAGTTCTTCTTCTTCGTCGTCGATCAGGGGATAGGTTCCAGGTCGGCAGCCTGGGCTAGCAGGGTGGATATTGTTTGAGTTTCTGTTTATGATTCATCCGTAGTCGGATGTTGATCTTGTATGTTGTATTGTTGTATCCGTGTGGCATTGTATGCCTTATGTATGTATCCCCATCTATTATGTAATTTCGATGTAATGATATCCACCTTGCAAAATCGTTTCAATATGCGGGTCTATCCTTGGTGGGACCTTCGAGTTCCTTTTGGATAGGGTAGCATATTAGGCGTGTTCAAGTTGGTATCGAGCCTCGACCGACCATAGGAGCCCCCTTGTTTGTTGGCCGTTGTTGAGTCTAGAAGAAAACTATTTTGAGTCTTAGGATTATATATATCGAGAGTAGGATTCTTTTTACTCCTCGGTCCTTTAAATCGCTCTGGTGAGGTCTCTGACGAGAAGTTTTGTCTCTTCTCTCCTCAAATTTCACTAAAAAATTTAGGATCACGCGGGTATCTTGGAATCGTTCGATCGTTTTGTGACGAGAACATTGTTCTTGGTGCCTCGACATTTAGGGGTTGTGGCGGTGTCCGGGAGTTGAGCTCCGAGGTGTTGTCGTCACAATTTTATCGTTGCGATTCTGGAATACGAGTTTTGCCGACATCGAAAATCTCTTTTATGCAGTTGTTGGTGAGATAACCTCGACGCCACCCATCTTTCGGGAGTTTGGGAGTATTGCCATAACTTGTATAACGGATGCTTTTCAAAGGTTGAGGTACACGATTTCTGAAGGTTTCTTGGTTATGTGTTGACGGATGGATACAATTTGGATCTAGGTATTGTTAGTTTGGGTGATATATTTTGTGTCCCCTGTATCCCCAACACCAGATTGCATAACCAGAAAGTTTCGGGAGTTTATAGGTGGGAATTCAAGTAGCTCCTAGAATATCTTTCCGACAGATGCATGATATGAGATTGGGTAAATCTCTGTCATATGTATTTGTTCCGGCTTATTCTGTAAGCCAAATCCTTTGTTTTGTTTTATTTGTGGTATTTGAGTTGCTTCAATGTCAAATGTTGAATCCATACTTTTCCTGAACGGTGTTCTCATATTTCTATGGGAGTACTAATCCTTTTAATCATCGAGATTGTGATGTCAATTCTTTCCAACCGGCGTGCTTCTCTTCAAGTGGATCCCATCATTTCAACATTTGCGAGATCAATTCTAAGTTTTCTGAGCGATGTTTGTTTCATCCGTTCCCAAGTTGTCTTTGTTTTCCCGCCCTCCCACCCTTTTTCTTTAAGGACTCAGATTTCTTAATCATGTATCCTTTTATTTGTGGGAAGTCTCTTCATTCTTTTATTTCAATGTTCTTATCCGGTGATTTCCCATGAAGATGCTCAACAGTTTCAAGTTCATCATCCTTCATTGTTGTTTCTTCTCCGGTGGATCCAATTCAAGCTTTCGATATTCATCATATTCCTTTCCTCGTTTCTAATGCTTTCTCATGCCGATGCACCTCTTAATCATTCACCTCTCAATTTTCATTTGCTCTGGAGTGCTGAAGATATCTCACAAGAATTGTGTTTCCATTCTCAATCCGTTCAAGATATTTCAAGATTGTAATCTCATTCAAGTCATTTAATTCTACCGGTGCAATCTTTATTTCAAGCAATCCTTCAACGATGTTTCTTTTGAGTGGGCCCTAACCCACAGGTCTTTTCCCAGGATCTTACCCGACTCTTCTAATTTATCTAGAGCCATTTCCCAAATTCTTTTCGAAGCTTGACGTAAGAATGAGTTATCATCAGTCAAATGTCTTTCTCCAAGATCTTTCAAATTCTTTTCATCGTTGGTTCAACCTTTCTAATTTTCATCCCGGAGTATCTCAACAATTCATGGTGATGTTTTTCATCGTCATTATCAACATTTGAAGAACGAAGAAGAGTTTCTCTTAAATCTTGCTCCATTCTCTTCAAGATTCATGGTTCTAGCTTGATGCCATTCTCTCATAATTGTTTTCGATTGTGGGAATTCTTTTCACCCATCCGGAGCATTTCATGAGTTCTTTCCATTTTATTCCTACGAAGGCCATCATTTTGGTTTTATTCATTCTCAGCTTTCAGCTCTCGTTCTCCAAATCTTACCGGTGAATAATTCAAATATCCTCTAATCAGTTCATGATCTCTTCATTCTCTTGTATCTAAATTCTCTCAAGCATCTTCATTCGTTTTCCAATTCTTCCCGGTGAATTGTGCCTTTGCTATGTTCATTTTCAATTCTTATGGTGGTTCGTTCAAGATTTCACTTCCTTCGTTATCATATTAATTCATTCGTTGTTTCCAAATTCCACCGGTGGTTCCATCAATACCTTCTCAAGTTTGTGCCATATCTATCTTAATCCTTTCTACGAGAATAAGTAGTATGCCAAATCCGTTGCTTGTCATCAATCTAAATTGGTGAAGGATAAGCATAACATAATTCTTGTTCTTGTTTCATCCAAGTGTTTAATCCCTCCCTTCGGAGTTTGTTCATGATGAAGTAATTCTCGGTTCTAGTGTTTCATCTTTTCTTTTCCGGAGTTCCATTTTTTCCCGCATTATCTCGTCGAGAAGCTCCATCTAAATCATCGCAAGGCTTCACCTTGTGTTTTCAACTTCTCTTTCTTTTTATCATCCTTTTATTACCGGAGTTCTTCATGGAGGCTCTACATGGTGGTTCATCAAGGATTGTTTTCTCTCTTCAATTGTTCTTCAAGATTTCTCTCGAAGTTATGATCCGCCAAGCTATACTCAAAATTAAACATGGTGCTCAACACATGTTTTGTTTTGAGGAGTTCAAGTATTCTTCTTTTGCATTTAGAAGTGCAATTCTTTCTACCTTATCTTTTGAGATGGTGTTATGTCATCCTTGGCAATTTCTCCTCGTGCTTCATGATTCACATATTGTCAAGAATGAGGTATTTAAATCCATCAATCTCTTCATTGGAGTTATCTTGGGTTATATTTCACCTAAAGCTTTTACCTAAGGATTGTTGCTATTTATGGTGCTTATAAATGACACAAGTCTTCATTTGTCCTCCCGGTGAAATAAGTTTCTCGTCTCCTTGTTGATATCAATCCAATCATTTCTTTCCGTTGGTGGCAGAAGCTCACCTCATAATTTTGAGATGTTTCCATAAGCCCGCTACAAGCTTATTCTTACCATTGTTGTTTTTTTCAAACAACTCCGTTCAATCCTACTTCGTAGGGATGCTCTTTCAAATTCAATTATGGTAGGAGATGTTGGTTTCATTCTTCGTTCTATTCATTCCAACTATCTAACTATCATGCTTTGTTTCCGGAGGCATTGTGATGTTGCTCTCTTCTACCAATTATCTTGTTTTGTCAAGATCATGTAATTTTCCTTGCTTATCCGTTTAGCCGGGGTGTTGTGTCATCTCTTCAAGTTCTTTTCATCTTATCAAGTTTTCCTTCTTCTTTCAGTCGGAGTGCTGCCCAAATTATATCATTCTTATTCCTTCCTAATTTGTTTTAACCGGAGTGGTTTCAATATCTATCTTATCACTAAACCTCTTGGTTCTCATCATATTACTTGTTCCTCTTGTCCAACGAATTGTTTGCAATCTTGGTCGGTTCTTTGGTTTCACTCATTGGTCGAAGAAGCAACTTGTTTTACCTCTTCTCTTCCTCTTCCGTTTTCTCTCCGGTGCCATCCTAGATCTCGGGACGAGATCCTCTCGTAGTGGTGGAGTGTTGTAACGCCCCGGATGTAATTTTCCATTTTTGCAACTCCAACTCTTGCCTTTTCTGGAGATGCGATATTTTATTTCCTTCGTGGTTGGGTTGTTGTCCTTTGTTTTGCTTTTTGTTCATGTCATGCATCTCATCTCATAGCATCATGCGCATTGCATCTGCATATTTTTCATAAAACTTGCACCGTTCAGTAGTTGCGCGTCCCCTTGCCTTCGTTGACTGTTCCGAGACCAATCGGGTTTTCGAGTCCCTCTTGTCGGACCACCTAACCTCTCGCACAACCACCACCCCCCTCTTGCTGCGTCCAAGCCTTTCCGAACCCGACCAGAGTTGTCATGACTGTTGGATCCAGATCATCCCCTAACATTTATAAAACATCTCCGTTTTCTTATCTGGTCTCCCTAGCCTATTTATCCGTGACCGTTCGATTAAGATCGAAGGGACAAAATGCTCCTATCCATAAATCCACTTACTATATATAGACCCCCTAACCTAACCTAGACAAACCACCTAATTTCTAGGGATCCTACCCTAGCGCCGCTACTTTCTTCCTCGGGATCCCCCCGATCCACCCACCTGCCCATCTCCTTCCGCGCCAAGCCACTGCTCTCCGTCGATCCATCCATCCAACCAGCAGCCACCCGCAAGGCCACCACCACCTCACCTCCCTTGACCTCCATTGCCCGCGCCACCGGAGCAAGCTCCACCGGTGACCAGAGCCACCTCGTCTCGCGGCCTCCTCTGCTTCTCCTCGAGCCCGCAGCAATAGCCCAACCCCGAGCCACCCCACGCTAGCGCGTCTCCTCCTCTGCTGCGGTTGTCCTCGCTATTTACCAGACGCCCGAGGCCGTGCCTCCTCTCCCTCCTCGGCTCGATCCCAGGGGCAGCCACCGCCTCGCCGTTCCCCTGCCTCGGCCTCGCGACCCCGCGCCTCCCTCCTGCAGCCCGTGCAAGCCACCAGGAGGCGGGCACCCATGCTGCACAGGAGCTCCCCGCCGCCCGAATCCATTCCCCAGGTCGTCGGACCTCCCTTCAAGCGTCGCCGCCGGCGGCCACAGGTCCAGCGCCATGCCCCGCCTCCTTCCCTCGTTCTTCCTCCTCCCTCTGTATTCATCTCTCTCTCTCTCTCTCTCTCTCTCTCTCTCTCTCTCTCTCTCTCTCTCTCTCTCTCAGGGCTCTCTCTCTCTGCCTTGGACAGGAACCGCCCGCTCTCCTTCTCCTCAGGGAACTCGCCGGAGCTCCCATGGCCGACGCCTCAAGCTCGTCTCCGACGATCTCCACCATCGCTGCCCTGATCCGGTCGCTCCACCTTGGATCCGGCTGGATCCCCTTGCCTTCACCGTCTCCCGCAAGTTCCAGGGCGCCGCTGTTCTGCTTCTTGTCGCGCAAAGGATGGCGCCTCTGCCTCGACACCTCGCCCGTCACCGTTGACCGCGTCCGCGTAGGCTGCATCCCCGCGGCCCAGATCCGCCGGCCCACCGCTCTGCTTCCCCTTCGGCCTGTTGGCCCAATGTGAGCAGCCGCCTCCTATGCACTGTTGGCCCAGTCAAATTCAGCATGCTCATGTTTTTTTTTCAGTCTGCGAATTTGCCCAATTATCCAGAGAGTGCAGTTTTACAGAAAAACCCTCATGTTCATGCATTTAATAACTCATTAACCATGCATCGGATTAAAATGATGTAAACATTTAAAATGCTTAGAATTTCTTCTAGTTTCATAATTTGCCACTTTCATCCATGTTTAAAATGTTTAAAATGTTGTTTGTTTAAATTTGCTCAAATGCCATGTTAAAATGATTTATTCCATAACTAAATAACCGTAGCTCCATTTTAAATAAACTTTATATGTAAATGGGGTGGAAAAATGCCTAGTTTAACATGGTGCACTTTATTTTCCTGTTTAACAACATTAAAATATGGTTTAGGGCAGAACAGTACCAATTTTGAAATATGCATGAGGTTTTTCCGGAATTGTTGTTTCTTATTTCCGGCCTCATTTAAACTTGCCTAAATAGTTAGTTTACTTATGCCTCACCTCTTGTCATGTTTAACAACATTTAATATTGTTGAGTAGCTTATAACGAGATCAAACTAAATAATTGCATGTGGTGTTTCGTTGATATGCAACTCGTTGCATATTGAGCTCCACTTAATTTGTAGTGTTGTTTGTTGCACTTTGCCATGTCATGCCTCATTTAAACCGGACATGCATCATACTTGATTGTGCATCATGCCATGTTTATGCTTGTGCATTTACCATGTTGTTTGTTTCTTTCCGGTGTTGCTTCTTAGTTCCGATAATGTTGCGATTGAGAGGATTCGTTCGACTACCTCCGTTCGTCTTCTTCATGGACTCGTTCTTCTTCCTAGCGGGATTTCAGGCAAGATGATCGTCACCTTGGATCTCATTACTATCATTGCTATGCTAGTTGCTTCATTCTATCGCTATGCTGCGTTACCTACCACTTGCTGCTCAAGCCTCCCAAATTGCCATGAACCTCTAACCTTTGTCACCCTTCCTAGCAAACCGTTGTTTGGCTATGTTACCGCTTTTGCTCAGCCCCTCTTATAGCGTTGCTAGTTGCAGGTGAAGATGAAGATTGCTCCATGTTGGATTATGTTCATGTTGGGATATCACAATATCTCTTCTATATATTATTAATGCATCTATTTACTTGATAAAGGGTGGAAGGCTCGGCCTTATGCCTGGTGTTTTGTTCCACTCTTGCCGCCCTAGTTTCCGTCATATCGGTATTATGTTCCCGGATTTTGCGTCCCTAACGCGGTTGGGTGATTTATGGGACCCCATTGACAGTTCGCTTTGAATAAGACTCTTCCAGCAAGGCCCAACATTTGTTTTACCATTTGCCTCACCTATTACCTTTTTCCCTTGGGAGTCGCACATCCCAAGGGTCATCTTTATTTTAGCCCCCCCCGGGCCAATGCTTGTCTAAGTGTTGGTCCAAACTAGAGCCACTTGTAGCGCCACCTCGGGGAAACTTGAGGGCTGGTTCTAGTTGTACGTACTGCTCATCCGGTCGTGGCCTGAGACGAGATACGCGCGGCTACTATCAGGATGTCGGCACGCCGGGAGCCTTTGCTGGTCTTGTTTTACCATTGTCGAAATGTCTTGTAGTCCGGGATTCCGAGACTGATCGGGTCTTCCCGGTAGAAGGAATATCCTTCATTGACCGTGAGAGCTTATAATGGGCTAAGTTGGGACACCCCTGCAGGGTATAAACTTTCGAGAGCCGTGCCCGCGGTTATGTGGCAGATGGGAATTTGTTAATATCCGGTTGTAGTAAACTTGAAGTAAACTCTTCTAAAATACACCAACCGTGTAGCGTAACCGTGAGTGTCTCTTTTGGGGTTGATCGAGAGGAGAACACGGTTTCGGGTTATGTCGGCGTAAGTAGGAGTTCGGGATCACTTCTTGATCATTACTAGTTGACGATCGTTCCTTTGTTTCTCTTCTCGCTCTCATTTGCGTATGTTAGCCACCATATATGCTTAGCCGCTGCTGCAACCTCACCACCTTACCCCTTACTTTCCCAGGAAGCTTTGCTAGTCTTGATACCCATGGTAATGGGATTGCTGAGTCCTCGTGGCTCACAGATTACTACAACAACAGTTGCAGGTACAGGTTGTGCGATGACCATGACGTGAGAGCGATGTTTATCTTGTGTTGGAGTTCTTCTTCTTTGTCGTCGATCAGGGGATAGGTTCCAGGTCGGCAGCCTGGGCTAGCAGGGTGGATATTGTTTGAGTTTCTATTTATGATTTATCCGTAGTCGGATGTTGATCTTGTATGTTGTATTGTTGTATCCGTGTGGCATTGTATGCCTTATGTATGTATCCCCATCTATTATGTAATGTTGATGTAATGATATCCACCTTGCAAAATCGTTTCAATATGCGGGTCTATCCTTGGTGGGACCTTCGAGTTCCTTTTGGATAGGGTCGCATATTGGGCGTGACACTTTGATGTGGCAATCATCCATAACTTCATTGATGAGTGGTTTGACACCCCAAATCTCAGCTTTGAAGGTCTGCAACTTCCCATTGGCCTCAGCCTCTCCTTCAATGGCGCCATTGCTTCTGAGCTAGCTCTTGCTCAGCGCATCGTTGAACTGAAGCACAAGATCGACTATGAGAAAGCTCAGTTCAAGAAGCATGTGGCAAAGCTCAGCGTGCAAGATGTCAAAAACTTCAAGACCATGCTGCACGAGCTCAAAGAAGCCTTTCACAAGAAGCGCGAAGAAGCTAAAGGCTCTCGTGAGCGCATGAAGAGTATGGTTGACAAGTGTGTGCTAGCCTACAATGAGGTTGAGAAGCGCAAGGCTCTTGGTCGTCCTGGCATTGACCCCAGAATGGCTGCAAAGAAGAAGAAGCTATCAACTGACCAATCTGCACCTTCAAGGCAAGAACAACCTCGCATAGTCTTCCCAAGCAGCATGACTGGCTCAAAGCCAAAGGCCAGGTCAACCGCTTCTGAACTGAAGAAGACGAGGACTGCCGAGGCTGAAGCCAGAAAAAGGAAAAATCATGAAGCCTCTGATGCTGCTCCCTCCAAGAAGAAGCGCAAAACCAAGAAGAATCGGGCTGCTTCCACAGAGCCCTTAGTTGTTGAACCTATCTCAATGGTTCGCCCTGAATCTGAACACCAAGAACAACGAATGATAGTTCATGGGCCTGCTTCCACAGAGGCTCCTGAAGCTGAAGACATTCCAGCAGTTGATCCCACCGCTGCTGAAGACATTGGACACAATGACAATGTTGAAGATGATGAAGTTCTTCCTCAGATCGAACATAACTTGGTATCATCGCCTGTTCTCACGAACATTGAACTCATCAGCATTGGTCGTCCTCTGACGCCAATTGCTCAGGATGCTTCATGGGCTGATCACCCACAACAACAAGACTCCCCGAGTACTCCCCAACAACAAAAAGTCACACCACCTGTGCAAGAAGAAGAGGAAGACATTGAGGCCCAGCCAACTCCTTCTCCAAAGTCGTCGCCGGCATTTCGCAGGCTTTGCAAAGGACCAAGGCCTCAAGTCCCTCTTTCAAGCGTTCCAGAAGGAGAAGTGCACCACCAATCTGTTGCACGTCAAGTGTTTCCAGAAGCCACTCCAACTGTGAATGTCTCCGTGTGCGAAGCCAAAGCTGCTGAAGACAATCCGCTGCATCACCGATGACAACCAGGAAGAAGAACGTGTCCCTACTCCCCCATAATGAAGATGCTGTTCTGAAGTGAGCGTGGCGATTGCCGACCCTCCAGCTCATCAAGTGGAGGTTGAAAATCTTGAGGCTGCCACCACCAACACAAATGAAGCTAATGACGTAGTTATGGCTGAAGAAAATGTGGAGCCTGCACCAACCAATGTACCAAAAGTCAATGATGCAACTGCTCCTGAAGCATCTGTTGTGCAACCTGACGCCTCTGTTCTTGCCACTGCTCCTGTTCCGCCACCAAGGCCCTATACAATTGAGCAAGCTTACAACTATGGTCAGCTGATCACTGTCAGATGGCCCATTCTGGTCCCTCCGCCTAATGCCTCGGGTCATCAGTTTGATTATCATGTTGAGCATAGGCCTCTGATCCAAAAACCAAAGCCAAGACTGCCAAGGTTCCCAGGTACTGCCACCTCTACAGGGTCCTTCAATGCAAATGGCTTCAAAGCCCACAACACCTTCTTTGTGAGCAAAGAACCCTACTCAAGGCCAAGAATATCATCGGATCGTTTCGGAGCTATCGGCGTGAAGCTATTACTCCTGCATCTTTGTATGATCAAGGCGCATTTTCCCTCATATCGCCTTGACACTGAAAGCCATTGCTGGACTGCCATGCTTGGAAGAAGCACTTGACTGCTTTCGTGATGCAGGTCTGCTCAGCTTTGTGACAGACAAAGAACATTGGAATGAGGAACTTTTGCTTCAATTCTAAGTTACACTCCACATTCGCGGCTACTACAGAGATACAAATACATGGGTTATCGAGTGGATGACTGGAAATGTTCATCATGAAGCCAAAGCTCTTGACGTCATTGAGCTTACAGGCCTACCCACTCCCGGAGAGCTGTTCGAACCTGATTGTCAACTCCACCGCAATGCTCTGGAGAGCATCTTCCATAAGCCAGAGCCCAACATGAGCCAGATGTTGAGCATGATGAAGCCTTTGCCACCTGACGCTGAATACCCAAAGGAGTTCTTTGTTGATGACCTTGAGTATCTGCCTCGCACAATATATCACATCATCAGGCGAACTCTATGGCCTATCAAAGGGCATTCATCAGCTGCAAAACTTGAAGGAGCCATGAAGACATTGGTCTTTTACATCCTCAATGGCATCAGCTTCAATACACAAGAATTCTTCATCCGGCAATTGGCTGCGTCTGGTTCTGACCTTTTTGGCCTGAAATTCTATGCTCCATGGGTCATGCGCCTCATTAAGCTACACTCTCCTATCAACTATCAGCCCTCTGCTCACAATCATCTGATCTTTCTACTAGAGGTTGATATGTCAGTTGAAGCCATATACCCTAAGCCTGCCAAGAAGCCTCTTTGTCTTCAAAATGCTGATCACCAAAGCTTCATTCAACCCATGGAAGGAGTCCAAGTAGTAACTCGTGTCTATCCAATGGCTGGGAACACTCGTATGCCTCACCGTGCGCAAACTGAAGCTACTGAGAGCACAATTGCCCAAAGGCCTAAGAAGCGCTCTCGCGTCCTAAATGACCGAGAACTTCTTGTGGCACTGCATCAGAAACAAGACAAGCATCACTTTTGGCTCAAGCGACAGATGCAAAGCCTCTTGGTGGACGTCAATCGCATTCGAAATCTTGCCACCAAGAATGCTTTTGTCACTCACGAAACCTGTCGGCGATCATGGAAGAGTTTGACGCTGCTCAGTGCTGAAGCAGATCTTCAAGACGATGGCTTCACTTAAAGATTCAAGTTTGACTCCACTCCTCCACGGAATGCTGTCCTACATCGAACTCCATCCCTTGAAGACTCTGACTATTCTTCCTCCACGACAACTGTGAATGCCAGAGTGATCAATGATGAAGACGATGCTACTTCACCACCCCTACGCACGCATCAACTTTGCACCAAGTTAAATGCTGCGCACGCCAAACAACAACGACAACCTTGATGCTTCACCTACTCCTCATGGGAGCAGTAGATGCTCTATGTCTTCAAACCTTTTGGTCCTTCCTGACAAAAGGGGGAGAAGCATATGAGTTTGATAGTCTTCAAGCGGGTTCATATGGGCGGTTGCTTTATATTTTGCCTAGTGATTACAACTCTCGCTTTTGATACATTTGGTTCTTTGAGTTGTAACACTTAAACTCGATGGTCGTCTGCTACTTATTTTCTTTTCTGTGATGAGATGAAAAATTCCGCATGTGCGATGATAACTTTCACACTTAGATCATTCTGCAGACGTCCATTTTTCATTATGCATGTCATTCTCTTAGTTATATCATTTCATGCATGATGAATTATCTTCATAAGTTGAAGAGGATCTCCACAAGTACAACCTGCCATGTGCATTTGCATTCCAAAAGCAAATTACTTATATGCACATATTTAGGGGGAGCCTTTGCCACTTATGAAGACAATACCCTATCCTCTACAATTTCACATACTTTATCCCCGTTGAAAACTTCAACCAGTTTGTCAACAATCACCAAAAAGGGGGAGATTGTAAGTGCATCTAGTGCCACCCCTAGTTGGTTTTGGAGTATTGACGACAAATTTAGTTGAGGGACTAATGTGTTTGTGAGAATTGCAGGATAACACAGGTAGTGTCCCTCATTTATTCGGTTTACCTACCGGAGATGACCCCTAAAAATGTATGAAGACATTGACGACAATGGTGGTATGTGAAGATATTCATATTGAAGACTATGACATGAGAAGACATTGAGTGAAGACTATGGAGCGCGAAGACTGTGTCGTTTTGTTGTTTCCTTTTTTCTTCTTTGTTGAGTCATAGGAACCATCGTACTGTTAAGTGGGGTCCAAGTGAACAAAGTCAGAATGACTGAAGTGATGCTCAACCCAAATCCTATGTCTTCGAGCGAAGACAATGAGAGCAAATCTTATCCAGAGCTAGATGAGTCAGCTTTGCTTGTAGCCCAAGTAAAGTTGCCGTGTGTGTTTGAAATATGACCGTTGGAACACGTGTCAGTTCCTTAGTGACCCAGGGTCATTTCGGACATATCAGGTCGGGTTGCCTAGTGGCTATAAATAGCCCACCCCCTACACCATAAATTGGTGGCTGCTCAGAGTTAGTGCACGGCTTTTGTCGTTTGAGAGCAACCCACCTCGAAGCCTTTGAGAGAGAAATCCTTGCGAGGACAAAGCTCAAACACCCGAGCCAAAGAGTGTTAGGCATCATTGAAGTCTTTCTGTCTGCGTGACCTGAAGACTTATTACACTTGAGGACTGTGAATCCTCCAGCCGGTTAGGCGTCGCGTTCTGAGCATCCAAGAGTCATTGTGGATCGCCGGTGAACGAAGTCTGTGAAGGTTCGGAAGTCTACCTTGAAGACTTACCAGAGTGATTAGGCGAGGACTGTGTGTCCTTAGCTCAAGGGAATAAGGTGAAGCGTGGTCTTCGAGTTGAATCTCAGCCTCCCTAACGGACGTCTGAGTTGTCACGAGAAGCATGAATCGAGTCCAACAAATCCTATGTCTTCAACAAGTGACCAGTTCTATCCTCTCCCTCCCTTTACTTAGAGTTTGTCTTCATGAAGTCATTACCTATTTGTCGTACCTATTTGACTTCATTGCTTGACTACTATCGTTGGTTGGCTTCATACTATCTTCCATCCTGATCCTCACTACTAAGCTGCTATTAGTCTTTGTACTTTCACATTATTCCATACTTGACTATGGTTCGCTTGTTGTAGTTTATCTTCCGCTACATATCAATTAGGTCATTTCTATTGTTTGTCTTCGAAACTTCCACGTTTTGAAGACTTTCATAAAAATCGCCTATTCACCCCCCCCCTCTAGTCGATAACTAGCACTTTCAAAAGGGGGGAAGGAACGCATGTGTGTCGACTTCACCAACATCAACAAAGCTTGCCCGCATGATCCATTCCTGCTCCCTCGTATCGATCAGATCGTCGATTCCACCACCGAGTGCGACCTGTTATGTTTCCTGGATGCCTTCTCTGGCTATCACCAGATCAAGATGGCGGTAGAAGACGTGGAAAAAACGGATTTCCTGGCCCCGTGTGGAGTGTACTGCTACACATGCATGCCATTCGGGCTGCGCAATGCAGGAGCGACCTTTCAGCGGCTGATGCACATCACCTTGGGTCCGCGGCTCGGGAGGAATGTTGAGGCTTACGTCGATGACATTGTGGTGAAGTCTCGGGAGGCCAGAACCCTGATACAAGACCTGAGGAAACCCATGAGCCTCAACGCAGTGAACCTGCGGCTCAACCCGGAGAAGTGTGTGTTTGGGGTCCCCTCGGGCAAGCTCTTGGGCTTCCTCGTGTCCCACCGGGGCATCGAGGCTAACCCAGAAAAGGTCAAGGCAGTCGAGGACATGAGCCCGCCGAAGACCCTCGGAGAAATCAGAAGCTCCTTTGCGGCGTGACCGCACTAGGACGCTTCATCTCCAAGTTGGGGGAACGAGCACTACCCTTCTTCAAGCTAATGAAGAAAAAGGGCCCCTTTGAATGGACTGAAGAGGCTGACAAGGCGTTCCAAGATCTCAAAAGGTACCTAACCAGCCCTCCGGTAATGGTGGCTCCGCGCCCTCAAGAGCCCCTGGTGCTCTACCTTGCAGCCACTCCTTACTCTGCCAGCGCAGCCCTGGTGGCGATTAGGGAGGAGCGTTGGACCAAAGCCGCGGCAGCTGCCCGGGTCAAGGCGAAGCAGGATCAAGGGGGCCCCACAGAGACCACTACCACAGCCGAGAAGGATCAGCCGCTGTAGGGAAGCGCACTCGGAACAGAAGAGACCCCTCCCACCGGCGACCAGCTGCTGGGAACTCCACTGTCTCAGGAGGCGCCACGGCCTCCGGAGGACGCCAGCAACACCAGCACTCCCAACCTCGTCGAACACCCTGTGTACTTCGTCAGCACAGTGTTGCGGGACGCGAGGGCACGGTACCCCATGCCCCAGAAACTCCTCCTCTCGCTATTGGTGGCCTCGCGCAAGCTGCGGTACTATTTTCAGGGCCATCCCATCAAGGTTGTCTCAGCGTACCCCTTGGAAAGAGTGCTCAGGAGCCCCAACTCGGCTGGAAGAGTCGCTGAGTAGGACATCGAGTTGCAAGTGTTTCAGCTAGAATTCAGCACCACCAGAGTCATCAAGGGAGGCGCGCTAGCGGACTTCGTGGCAGAATGGACGGAGGCGCCGGGCCTCAAGGCTGATGAGGATCGATCCTTCTCCCCGGGAAGCGAGGCACCGGACGGTTGGATCATGTACTTCGACGGGGCGTTCTCCAGACACGGCGCGGGGGCTGGCGCAGTGCTTATATCTCCTACTCAAGACAAGCTCTACTACGCCGTGCAACTCTGTTTCCAGCACGGAGAAAAGGTCTCCAACAACATAGCAGAATATGAAGGCCTGATAGCAGGCCTGAAGGCCGCGACTGCCCTGGGAGTGAAGCGCCTTACCATCAAGGTTGATTCACAACTCCTCGTCAACTTCTCCAACAAAGTATACGAGCCGAGGGATGAGCACATGGAAGCCTACCTCGCGGAGGTCCGCAGGATGGAGAAGCAGTTCTATGGACTGGAGTTGCAACATGTGCCTCGTGGCACAAATCAAGAGGCTGACGACATCGCCAAATGGGCATCCAGGTGGCTACCTCAGGAACCTGGCGTCTTAGAGGAGCGGCTTTTCAAGCCCTCGGCCACGCCATCGCTGTCAAGCATGGTGCAGCCTCGGGAAGAGTTCCCCCGGCCACCTGCCTCGGGAGCCCCGGTCTGTGGCCTGGCCTCAGGAGCGCATCTGCTCCTGACGCTGGAGCCTCAGGAGGGGTGCTGGATCACAGAGCTCCGGAGCTACCTGACGCAAGGGACCTTGCCGGAAAAGGAGGAGGAAGCGGAGCGTGTGGCGCGGCAAGCCACGGCGTACTGCATCAGGGTGGAGAGCTCTACCAGAAGCGACCAAATGATGTGTCCCTATGTTGCATTTCCAGGGAGCATGGGAAGGACCTGCTGGCAGACATACACGGAGGAGACTGTGGGCATCATTCGTCATCACGGACCCTCGTTGGCAAGGCGTTCCGCAGTGGGTTCTATTGGGCCACTGCGCTCAATGATGCCGTGGAAATGGTGAAGGCTTGCGAGGCCTGCTGGTTCCATGCCAAGCAGATCCATCAACCGGCGGGAGGTCTGCAAACTATACCCCTCTCGTGGCCATTCGCAGTCTGGGGGCTGGATATCCTGGGCCCGTTTCCTCGAGCGCCAGGAGGCTATCGCTACCTCTACGTCGCCGTGGACAAGTTCACCAAATGGGCTGAAGTGGAAGCCGTCCGCACCATCCCCGTAGGTTCTGCGGTCAAGTTCATCAAGGGCATCGTGAGCCGGTTCGGGGTGCCGAACCGCATCATCACCGACAACGGTTTGTAGTTCACCAGTAACCTCTTCAAAACATACTGTGCTAACCTTGGGACGCAGGTATGCTACGCTTTGGTAGCGCACCCACGGAGCAATGGTCAGGCCAAGCGGGCCAACGTAGAGGTCCTGAGGGGCCTCAAAACCAGGACATTCAAGAAGAAGCTGGAGGCCTGCGGCAGAGGCTGGTACGACGAGCTCCAGTCCGTGTTGTGGTCCATCCGCACGACCGCGACCAAGCCGACTGGCGAGACCCTGTTCTTCCTGGTCTATGGAGCTGAAGCGGTCCTCCCTCACGAGGTCAGACGTCGTTCCGCGTGGGTCCTGGCGTTCGACGAGGCGCAGCAGGACGCCATGCGGGGGACGGACCTCGTGCTGGGGGAGGAGCATCGTTGAGAAGCCGCGCTACGAGCGGCGAGGTACCAAAAAGCACTGCGGCGATACCACTGCCGCAACATTTGCCCCAGAACTCTTGAGGTAGGGGACCTCGTGCTCAGACGGGTTCTCTCCAGGGAGGGACTGCATAAGCTCTCTCTCCCATGTGGGAGGGCCCGTTCAAGGTTGTTCATGTTTCCAGGCCCGGCTCCGCGCGCTTGGGGACTCAGGAGGGGGTGCCCGTCCAGAACGCATGGAACATCCAGCACCTCCGGAGGTTTTACCCCTAAAAAGGCTCGATGCCTGTGAAGAAGGCGAACGCCTGTGAAGCTTAACTTTCTGAGAAAGGCCCGGTGCCTGTGAAGAAGGCGAACGCCTGTGAAGCTTATCTTTTCTGAGAAAGGCCCGGTGCTCGTGAAGAAGGCGAATGCTGTGAAGTTGTTGCGCTTTGGAAAGGTCGAGCACGTGAAGAAGGAAGCGCTGTGAAGCTTATCTTTTACGAGAAAGGCCGGGCTCTGTAAAGAAGGCCAATGCTGTGAAGCTCGCCGCCCGTGACACTCTCACGTAATAATGAGTTGGGGCTGTACACGCCCGGAGTCTCGAGGAGCGCGGCCTCGGGCCCTGGGGCTCCTCCCACGCCAGTGGCAGCACTTAGCTCTGCGCTGGTGAGAAGGCGTCGAAGACTAGATTAGGTGCCGGACGCGGCTTTTTCATTCGCTTTCTGCAGTTGGCTTGTTCATCCCCATTTGAAGTTCCATTGAAGTTGTTGCCGTCTTTGGCTTGTGACTCTTTGCCTTCTTTGCTCTCCTGCCTCGATTTCTCTCACGCGAGTCTCGCGAGGGAGCAATGCGAGCACCCTCGTGAGTGTTTTCTGCCCCTCTTGTTTGAGGTTTCCCTACTTGGGTCCACTACTGGGGCGCCCCTCCGATCCGTGTCCCACGGGCACATGATCTAAACACAGGACCCAGTCGGTCGCCTCCACAACTGAGGCCGGAAGCTACCTCTCCTGGCTAATCTTTGCAGGGTCTGAAGCTTTCGACGAGGCCTCGGCCTCGGGAGGCGAAGACCACGACAGGTCGCCCCCAAGCTAAGTAATTTCTCTGGCAGCGTGTGGCATGTAAGCCTAATACAGAAATAGAGGAAACAGTACGATAATTAACAGCAACAGTCCAAGCAAGCCCCCGCGGGACCCTACATTATTATCTCTTTGCGCAGGAAAAGGAAAGGAACAAAACAAGCGCGGCTCGCTTGACACCAACTCGCGGCGAAGGCTCGAACTGCCTCCGGAGTTCAGGCGGACTCCCTCTCGCGCTTCACTGAGGCGCGACGGCGGGCAGACCCGCTACCTCCCTCCAGGAAGGCGCGGCGGCGCGGCGGCTGGGCATGGCCACCGCTGGAGGAGCCGCTGTCTGAAGAAGAGTCACCGAAGCTCGACGAACCCCGAGCGCAACCGACCACGCGCGCGCTATCATCTTCATCCCGATCGTATCCGGGGCTAGGCCCACGGCCGCGGTCGTCGTCCTCGGGGCAGCACCCAGCGTGGCGACCGTCTTCCCCGAACACCCTCACGTAGAGGGTGACATCACCGTCGAACTTGAAGTGCAGGGTGCACCACCGGCTCAGACCACGCGCGCTGGCGAACGTTTGCCAGCCGCGGGTCAGGGCCACGCTCCCGGTGGCAGAGACCTCCAGCGAAGCCCAGGAGGCCCAGCTGCGACAACCGTCGCACAGGAGCGAGGCCGCCCGGGCGCCGCCGAAGTTCACCTAAAAGGAAGCGGGGAACCTGGAGCCAGGTGTTGGTCGGCTCCGCCGACCACACGACAAACTCCGGCAGCACCTCTGCTGAGTGGAAGCGCGGCCTGGGGGGTCGCACGACCGCAACGCGCCCCCATCAACGGCCTGACGCCCGTCACCACACAGGAGATCGCCTCCGCGGCCGCGAGAAGCCGCTACGGGAACCACAGGGTGCTTGCGAAGACGGCATCGACCGCGCTTGGCCGGGGGAGAGTCAGGCTCCACCTGGCGGGCCTTTCCTTTTTCCGCGGCCGAGAACCTCTTCGGCGGAGCCATGGAGAAGAAGGAGAAGCAAGAAGAGATGGACTAGAAGGGAACGCGTCGTCCCGTACTTATAGCCGGGGAAGGCCAACCGTCGACCTCCACGATCACAGGTAATCATGACCCGCTTTGCATGCAGGGACTTGTCAATTCGTGCTGTTGTCGAGGCGTCATGGGGAAGTGGAGAGGCCCACGTCTAATCAACCGCCATGCGGCGCCCAACGCCGCATGCTGTTAGGGCCCGCGGTGCTTCGCACTTGCCCCTTCGCTTCTCCGCTAAGCCAAGTCCAGGCGCGCCTTGGGCGGGGGCTCTTGTCGGCGTTCGGGAGCAGGGTACCAGACTTGCCTACCCGTGGCCTGCGGCGTGGCTCAAGGGTGGCCCAAGACGCCCATCTTCATCGGCACAAGCTCAAGACCCTCGCGAGGCCAAGCCTCATGAGGCGGATGACAGAAGCTTCCTCAGGCATGGCCTCGTCAGGCTGGCTCGCGAGGAGGCGGAGAGATCAAGGCGGGGTACCTCACGAGGTGCCCATGACGCAAGCCATGAAAACCAAGGGCGCCAGGCGGGCGCCAGCCCGCGCAGTGTCCTCATTTTCCTCTTTGGTGCAAAGGAGGCAAGCGCATGCGAGAGTATCAAGCAAAGGCAACCATTTCGGTGCAACAAGACCAAGACCAATACAACGGCAGGAAGGAGGTCATCATGGAGCCCAAGCCGGCATCATCGTCAGAGCCTTTGGCAGGCGAGGGCCAACTTTAGTCAGGATAAGTGTACTAGATGTTCCCCTTCAAAATGGCCAATTGTTGGCACCCTTCTCGCTCAATATTTGGGAACAGGCCCAGGGCCTTTGCCTATAAATAGGACTAGCCACCCACAGGGTAGAAGGATCCGGAATCAAGAACTGAGCTAGAGATCAAGCAATCTAGAGAGAGAGAGAGAGAGAGAGAGAGAGAGAGCGCGACCGAACTACCCCTAGCAGTTCGTCGCACCGGCCAAGAACAGACCCTCGCGAGGCTGTTCTTCCTTGTACTATTCATCATCAGCCCCTGAGGCAATCCACCACACCACACACTGGAGTAGGGTATTACACCACAATGGTGGGCCGAACTAGTATAAACCTTGTGTACCTTGTGTTGCTCTTTGTGTAGTTTAGATACTTGCGAGGCGACGAGGTGTAGGTAGGTAGGAGGTGAGATCTCCGCGTGCACCCCAGAGTTCGAACCTAGAGGGTCTGCCGGAACCCGAAATCCGACACCTGCAAAAACAAGTTAGACGTCCTCTAATTGTTGTTGCATGTTTTAAGTGGCTGTTATGGGTTTCTAGCAAGAACGGTTCTTACATACGCAAAAGCCACAACGGTGATATGCCAATTGCTATTGCTATTTACCCTTCATAAGGACCCTCTCCATCGAATTCGATCTGACTAAAGTGGGAGAGACAGACACTAAAGTGGGAGAGACAGACACCCGCTAGCCACCTTATGCAATAAGTGCATGTAAGGTCGGTCCGGTCTGCTTCATCCCACAATGTCACCGAATCAAGATAGGACTAGTAACGGTAAGCAAATTGAACAAGTCATTGCCCACAACTACTTGTGTTCTACTCGTGCATAGAATCTACGGATAGACCTAGCTCTCATACCACTGTAACGTAGTAATAATTCAAAAAAATTCCTACGTGTCACCAAGATAGATCTAGGAGATGCTAGCAACGAGAGAGAGGGAGTGCATCTTCATACCCTTGAATATCGCTAAGCGGAAGCGTTATAAGAACGCAGTTGACGGAGTCGTACTCGTGGCGATTCAAATCGCGGAAGATCCGATCCAAGCGTCGGACGGACGACGCCTCCACGTTCAACACATGTACAGCCCGGGGACGTCTCCTCCTTCTTGATCCAGCAAGGGGAGAGGATAAGTTGAGGGAGAACTCCGGCAACATGACGACGTGGTGGCGATGGAGCTCATGGTTCTCCAGCAGAGCTTCGCTAAGCGCTATGGAGGAGCAGGAGGAGTAGGAGGGAGCAGGGCTGCGCCAGGGGCAAGGGGTGAAGCTCCCATGCACCTCCCCACTATATATAGGGGTGGAGGGGGCTGGTTTCTTGCCCTCCAAGTCCATTGGGGCATTGGCAAAGGTGGGAGGAAAGAAATCCCATCCTTTCCCTTCCCCACCGATTGTTATCCCCCCTTTTTAGGGATCTTGATCTTATCCCTTCGGGATATGATCTTATTCCTTCTAAGGGGGATCTTGGTGCGCCTTTACTAGGGGTGTGGGGCCTTGCCCCCACTACCCACATTCATGTGGGTCCCCCCATGCAGGTGGGCCCCACTCTGGAACCTTCTAGAACCTTCCCGATACAATACCGAAAAAACTCGAACATTTTCCGGTGGCCAAAATAGGACTTCCCATATATAAATCATTACCTCCGGACCATTCCGGAACTCCTCGTGATGTTCGAGATCTAATCCGAGACTCCGAACAACTTTTGGTAACCATATACAATTCCCATTACAACTCTAGCGTCATTGAACCTTAAGTGTGTAAACCCTACGGGTTCGGGAACCATGCAGACATGACCGAGATGCCTCTCTGGCCAATAACCAATAGCGGGATCTGGATACCCATATTGGCTCCCACATGTTTCACGATGATCTCATCGGATGAACCACGATGTCAGGGATTCAATCAATCCCGTATACAATTCCCTTTGTCCATCGGTATGTTACTTTCCCGAGATTCGATCGTCGATATCCCTATACCTTGTTCAATCTTGTTACCTGCAAGTCTTTTTACTCGTTCCGTAACGCATGATCCCGTGGCTAACTCCTTAGTCACATTGAGCTCATTATGATGATGCATTACCGAGTGGGCCCACGGATACCTCTCCATCATACGGAGTGACAAATCCCAGTCTCAATTCGTGCCAACCCAACAGACACTTTCGGAGATACCTGTAGTGCCCCTTTATAGTCACCCAGTTATGTTGTGACGTTTGATACACCCAAAGAATTCCTACGGTATCCGGGAGTTGCACAATCTCATGGTCTAAGGAAATGATACTTGACATTAGAAAAGCTCTAGCAAACGAACTACACGATGTTGTGCTATGCTTAGGATTGGGTCTTGTCCATCACACCATTCTCCTAATGATGTGATCCCGTTATCAATGACATCCAATGTCCATGGTCAGAAAACCACAACCATCTATTGATCAACGAGCTAGTCAACTAGAGGCTCACTAGGGACATGTTGTGATCTATGCATTCACACATGTATTACGGTTTTCGGTTAATACAATTATAGCGTGAACAATAGACAATTATCATGAACAAGGAAATATAATAATAACCACTTTATTATTGCCTCTAGGGCAATTATGATACGGAATATTCTAGAACAAAGGAGAAGTGCTTGTGTGTTTGAGGTTTGTGCATTATGTTTAAGTTCAACCATGGAGTCTTATAGATTGTACATGTGGCCAAATCTGGTGGAATGTAGATGATATCCAATGGCCAGTAGTGCTCGGATTTGCCATCTCTGCACCGTCGGATTGGCTTCATCAACAACCATCTTTCAAAGTTATTCGCACACTATATAGGGGTATAGATATAGATATGTGATGCGAAAGCCACCCATCATCTCCAATTTGAATAGTGTGTCCATGCACGGATGCAATGTGGCCAAACATTGCCTGCCATCGGTACCTCAAATTCAAATCAGTCTGACCTTGTTCAATGTATACAGTATAGCATGCTTGTTCCCAAACTACACCGCGCATATCTCAGTTATATTCATGCATGCATGGGTTTCAAACATCATGATCTCTTATTCAAATATTTGAATTCAACTTTACATTGATTATGACCTCACCTAGTCTTTTACACCCACACTGTGTCTCTCTTTATAATTGTACCACTAACTTTCTCTCGTGCATGCATGCACACACACTATCTCTCACATGCACACACACACTATCTCAAATATTTGAATTCAATTTTACATTGATTATGACCTCACCTAGTATTTTACACCCACACAGTGTCTCTCTTTATAATTATACCACTAACTTTCTCTCGTGCATGCATGCACACACACTACCACTCAACATTATCCATCGCACACATGCAATCTTTTGCTTCAGGTCGGTCTCCCATGCATTAACACACACACACACACCTCCCCCTCTTCATCACTTTGGGCATTATTTATCTCTCACATGCATGCACACCGATCGATGTTCCTCTATGTGTGTGTGTGTATATAGCTAGGTCTTTCCCAGTTTTCCACACAAACCGATTGATCTATATATCTAGTCAGGTCTCACCCTCTTTCCCACATACACATCGATCAATCTATACCTCTCTATATAGGATTACATAGCTAATACACCCACATTATATATTCATCGTCCCCTTCTCATCATCCATGCCTTCCGCTTCATCTCTCAAACGTGCACATAGTGGCGAAGATAGGGGGCAGCAAGGGCCCTGCCCCCCTAACATCACTATATATTGAGGCTAATATGAATGTGATCAGTAGATCAATTGCTGGTAAAATGGTTTAAGTTGATGAATTGGCCCTCCCCGTAAAGGATTAGCAATGCTTGCCCCCCTAGCTTATTTATTTTTCATGGCTCCGCCACTGCGCAACCGCGCACTCGCCCTCTCTATTTAAATATCAATCTCGCACTTGTGCACTCCTTCATAGTCTCCCTCCACTTGGCCCCTCGCACCATCTTCCAGCCCCCCATATCCCAGTGCTTCTACACTCATAGAGATCTTCCCTCTATCTGTCTCTATCGATATCTTGCGCGATCGACCCCTCCCTTCCTTGTCGTATATCACCCCGGCCCCATGCACATACATGTATGTATATAGGCCTCTCCTTCACACAAATTGCATTGACACGTATTCCCTCACCATATCTTAGTATCTCTCTCACACACACGGACTACATGTGCGAAAGAGATGAGGTGCACACACGCACTTGTTCCCACATACAAACGCGCGGGTGCACGGTGGAGCGCATTTGTACAAAAAATGAGCATGTAGAAAGCCTTTAGATGATGTGCCAAACTAGTCTATATCTATACCTCTATATCTATATCTATACCCCTATATTGAGTGCGAATAAATTTGAAAGATGGTCGTTGGATGAAGCCAATCAGACGGTCTAGAGATGGCAAATCCGAGCACTACTGGCCATTGGATATCATCTACATTCCACCAGATTCTGCCACATGTACATTCTAGAAGAATCCATGGTTGAATTTAAGCATAATGCACAAACCTCAAAACACAAGTACGTCTCCTTTGTTCTAGAATCTTCCATATCATAACTGCGCATACTTTTTTCTATTTGAATTGCCATTTTTTTTTACTTTATGCTTTACAACGCACAATTCCATGAATCATAAAATAGATTAACTTTTTTATAAAAACTAATTGATTTTGAATGAGATGAACTATAAGAATTAAACGAATGTCTACATCGTGCATATATGACTCAAAGCTTACATGCTATAGTGGGGTATTTATTCATAATTTGGTTGCCAAATCTCATGCGTGCAAGGCATGTGTACCTTACTAGTACTTCCAGTATGTGCAAAACACGTAAATTAGAATTCCAATGGCATGCTACATAGTGTCTCTCCCCTTTTCAGTTAATATATTATGATTAAAATGATGTGGTGGCATCCATGAAGCTACGTGGCACATGTGGAGGCGTTGTCGCGACCTCCTTATGTGGATTGATAAAAGTGATGTGCTGCTGGTTCCAGAAGAATGTACTCGTCCTCTCTCACGCACACTAGCAGTACATGCACGAAGCGAAGATGTGCACGCACGCACTCATTCCCTTGCACGCACACACGGGTACACGGTGGGACGCATTTTTGTACGAAGATACACCCCATGTGATAATTTGATGCGTGTAAAGTCGTTCACTTCATTGATGGCCAATTAATACAGTGCATGCAAATTGGAGTGGACATGAGGGAGGAAGTAGTTGAGAAAGACGTTACTACTCCACTACGTGCATGCTAGTAGTTAAATCATGGGTTGCTACTCCATTGGTCTTGTTCGTATTTTGTGCCGATTTTTTACCTTAATTTTAAGTAACACAATTTTATGCATGTCATAAAAATTAATGTCATCAAAAACTATGTCCAAATGTGATTCCAATGATATAATTTTTGGTGACATGCATTAACATTTTGTTAGTTAAAGTTTTGGACAAAAATTGGTACAAATAAAAAGGGGGCCAATAAACTAGGACGCAGGCAGGATGATAAATTTTTGCCTGGGTTACTGTTGGTGGCCTTTGTATTTAAATATGGACGAAGTGGAGTAGTACTATCTTTATCTTAGCCTCATAGGGATCTCCTAATGCCTACGCTTGCCTCCGCGCCTCGCCCATCGGATCCCACCATGGATAATCCCTTAGATCCCAGGATCTCGCGGGCTGCCCTCTCGCTGCAGCCCGCAACACCGCCACCTTTGAGTGAAACCCACATGTGTTTCGGAGGGGGTGCATTGCTCTGGAATCACAGATCGGTGGCTCCGGATGACATGCAAGGGCTGCATTTCAGGTGGTGGGCAGCACGGGCAAATTAGATCGAGGAAGCGTCGCATCGATTGTAGACAAGTTCGAAGGAGCTACGCTTGGCGAAGCACAAGGCAGAGGCGCAAGTCAATCTCAGGGGAGAGATGCTGAGGGATGTCAGTATCTAGCAGTGTCGCATTGATTTCGAGCTGGGGCTAATGGCAGATATCATATTTACGGAGTCGACTGCGGAGGAAAGAATGTCCATGCCTGCGGAATGGCATGAGCAGCCAGTGCAACTGTTCAAATGGGCCTTATGAGAAGCCAAATCCCGGGACCAGCTGCGACAGCGCTACTGGGCATGCATCATAGGCGAGGTGAGCTACCCTCCTTCCCCGCCAGTGATGCAGTGACCTACTCGGTTGCTGCTGCAGTGAACTTGCGGCGCCATGTCGGTTTGCAACCCTGACAATCACTCCATGTATATGTATTGCATTCCTGTGAAAATACTTGGTCATTTGGAAAAAGATGGTAATTGATTTATCACTAGTTTTTGAATGCTTGGTCGTGATAATCACCCGAAGCCACAACCAGAAGTCTCCATCGCGTAATACTTACGGTCGATCGCACCAACAGACAGTCGGTCGGACCTGCGTCTCGCCGAAGGGACACACATCGAATTGGTCTGACATGTATGACCAGTTACATCACTGACTTGTGAGACCGCATTTGAGCAGTAGTACTTGAAATTTATGTTCCACTAAACTCATCAGGAGTAGTTTCGGGCCTCGAAACCAAAACCATCAATTAATCTTTAGCTTGTTCCCATCACACTCCAAAGTAGTACTACCATGCTATAATTAAGTGCAAACCTGCTCACACCTAGTACATTTCAAACCTGAATGTGTTCCCACTATGCAGGTTTTAGTACTAGTGCTAGTACTAGGTTATAAAAAGGGGAACTACCTAGCCTAAAATCACTCTACCTTCCTCCTCATAAGTCTTTCTTGTTTGTCCGTCCTTGCCATGGCCGGTGTGCAGAGCTCTAGGTCGAGTACTACTCGTAACAAGGCAGTGGCGACCAAGGCCGAGGAAAAAAAAGAGGGCTCGCCGCCTCGCAGAGACCTCGAAAGATCTCTCACGGGCAAGCGAGGGCTGCTAGGAGCGCCCTAGCCGCGGAGGCGAACATGTCGAGCTGGCGGCGCTGAAGTCATTATCCCTCGACGACATGCCCGATCAGCTCAATAAGCAGAAGGAGTTCATCGACGGCTTGGTGGAGCTGCTGAAGGAGGATAACGCCTACTGGAAGAAGCTGCATGAGAAGAGTAGTTCCTCGGTGAAGATGTTGCATGCTTGTCGGTGTCACAAAAGTAGGGTCTCTCCTTTTGACCCTTTTACTTGTGCACGGGCAGTCAGAGCCACGCGCCGCGGCCACACTTAGCAGGGCAGGGGAGGGAAGTGGAGTGAAGCCGGAGCCCAAGACAACCAAGGCAACGCCAAGACCAGAAACATGAAGAGTAGAAGGGTGAGGTGGACTCCCCCCGCAAGAATCTTGCCGGGGCAGCCTCCGCAGCCCAGGCAAGAACCTTGCCGGGGCAGCTTGCCCAGCACCAGCGGAGCGAGCCACCCTTGAGCCCAAGGTCTCCAACGCCATCAACCACATTGGGACCAAGGCTCGGGAGGCACCTCCGTGGTGGCATGCAGATCTTTGTGAAGATCATAAGTACACGAGATCAGATGAGGACCAGAACACGGCGACCCTAAGAGGGATCCTAGCCGAGGAAATCCACAAGACCCCCGGCAAGCACCTTGCCGGGGACGACTGCAACACCACGGCAAGACCCTTGCCGGGCCCCCGGCAAGACCCTTTTCGAGGGCATCCGCGGGGCCACAGCCAGGCCCGCACCTGCCAAGACTCCACCGCCGTCCCCATGCAGCTGCCAGCTCAACCAACTGAGCAGGCGCCTGCGTGGCGACGTGTGGCCTCTACACCGACTCACCAAGCACCTGCATGATGGCATGCAAGTCTTCCTAAAGGCTCCACCACCGCGCCAGCCCAGCAGCCGGCCAACATGGCACCACGGCACCTCGTCAGCTCGGACGCGTGTCGAAGCCAGGCGAGGCGGCGATAGCTGGGACGTGCTTCCTTGCCGTCCCCGATAAAGGGAGAGGGGCACGTCGGCATCACATTAAATGCGTTTGTCTGACAGTGCCATAGGATAGACTCATCCATTGTACACCTTTCCACCTCCTGTGTGCCACTGTGGCGACCCCTTTTGCCTATAAAAGGAGGCCCGAGGCGTCCAGGAGGGGGATTCAGATATTTTGGGCAAGTTGCACCCCATAGATAGCTCAAGAACCCAAGAACAGTCAAATACATCCACCAAAGCAGGACTAGGATATTACGCATCCTCGCGGCCAGAACCTGGGTAAACGATCTGTGTGCCTCCTGTCAGACCCGCTCTTTGAACAACCCCGCGCCCGCCAGCTGTAGAAGGGATCCTAGTAATTCCATAGGTGTCGATTTCCCCTGACATCTTTGGCGCGCCAGGTAGGGGCGCAGTTGCGAAAATCCGGTCTCGCAATTAACCTAGCAGTTCTTCATCGCCATGGCTCCCAAGAAGAAGACGATCACGGTGATCGGTTCATCTGGAGCCGGACGGCCCGTACCGGTGCAGGCGAGCAGCGGGCCAGAGGCGGACAGAACCCGAGGTGCGGCCCGCGAGCACCAATATCGCTCTGGCAGTCAGAGCCTGGCGAGCGGCATCGTTCGTGGGCGAGACGACGGGCCGCACGCCGCCAAATCCAACGGCGGAGCTGGGCCCCCTGCAGGCGGCGTGGGGCCCTCCAAGGGCGGCACCGTGCCACCCACGGGCAGCGTGGCGACCTCCAAGTCGCCTATGCCGGCGCCAGCGGTGCGCTCCTCCTAGGGTGCACATGACAAGCAGCGCCACCATGCTGGAGACCCCGGGCACCACCGTGGGAAGAGTCCCGTGCATCACTCGCGGGACGAAGGAGGCCAACTTGCCCGCCGAAGCACTGGCGAAAATGGCGTGTGGCCGCAGGGCCGTGATGGAGCTCCTTCTAACATGGTTAGAAGTCGGAGCGCGTCACGGTCCATGCAGCTTTCGCCGCCGCCCATGCCGGCCGAAGCTTTGGCACGCGTGCAGTTGCTCCTCGACTTCCCTCCTGCTGCGGAGAAGCTCGATGAATGGAGAGCCACCATCCGGAGCCTCGTTGGCGTCGCCAACAAAGATGAGCCACAGCCAGCGGGGCCCTCAGGCCGGTGCTCCGTCGAGCCACCGCACGCCAGCGGTGGATGGGCCGGGGGTGCTGCGGCCACGGTGCACTCTCCTCCTCCATGCCAGCCACCGCGGGTGTTGATCCGTCGTGATGACGCTTGTGATAACATCTCCATAGTGTCGTCCGACCCACGCACCCACCGCGACCAGCGCCAAGTTCTTCGGGAGCGAGCCCGTGAAGACGCTCGAACCACCATCGAGCACCGACGCGATACACGTCACTAGTCAGATAGGTGGGCGGGGCCTGCTATGGACCACCCAGCACCGGGAGGCTCCAGCGGCCTGCCTTACGAGGTGGGTTGCCAAGCCTTTACTCGTGAGATGCGGCGGTTCCAGTGGCCGTCCCACCGCATGTTCAAGCCCGACGTCGGCGAGAAGTACAACAGCAAGACCCATCCGTCAGAGTTCCTCAGCATCTACACCATCGCGATGCAAGCCGCTGGAGCTCATGACGACAAGGTGCTTGCCAATTACTTACCGTTAGCCATGAAACCCAATGTCATGTCTTGGTTGATGCAGTTGCCGGCGGATTCCATTTCTTCTTGGTCGGACATGTGTCATGAGTTCGTTGGTGCCTTCACTGGAGGCCACCAAGCTCATGGCCAGGCGAGTGATTTGCATATCATTCCCTAGAAGGAAGGTCAAAACCTGCGCAAGTACATACAGAGGTTCAGTCGAGTACAATACAACATCCAAGATGTTCATCCTGCCGCCGTGATCAGCACATTCCATCAGAATGTGCGCAACCACAAGATGCGTGAAGAGTTGGCAATGAACAAGGTCAGGGATGTGGCCGAACTTTACGTTCTGGCAGATAGATGTGCTCGAGCTGAAGAGGGGAGGAAGTACCCTGGTGAAGATGCTGGTGCGGAAACCGACTCTACCGACGAAGACACCGCCGTCCCGACAAAGAAGGGTCGGCGCCGCAACATGAAACGCAAGGGCAAAGCTGTGCTTGCCGCCGAGGGATCCGACGACACCGGCGTTGCCAAGAAGGCCAAGGCAGACGACCCCGACAAGGAGATTGACGGGTGGCACCGCTTGCCAGGCCTTGGCGGCTGCCGACAAGCCAGGGGGCTCTGACAAGCAGTATTGCAAGATCCACTGCACCAAGGGCCACGACCTCCAGAACTGCCGGCAAGTCAAGCTGCTTGCTGAAAAGCAAAAAGCCGAGTATGACAGGTGGGACAAGGAGAAGGGTCATGATGGTGCCGAAGGATCCGGCAAGAAGCATGGCGGCCAAGGAGGCCGCTGCGGCAAGGATAACAAGCAAAAGAGGCCCGCTCGGGGCCGTGACAAGAAGCAGGAAGATGATGATCATGACGAGGACGACGAGTCCGGCGAGCATGAGTTCCAGAAAGTTACAGAGGCCATGTGCGTCGACGGTGGCGCCTCGCTACATACCTCTCACCGCCAGCTCAAGCAGTGGGCGCGTGAGATCACAGCAGCGGAGCCGTCGTTCGATGCTCAGAAGCCACTGAAGAGGTCCAGCACGCCTATCATCTTTGACACCAAGGACCACCCTGATCGCACTATCGCGGTCGGGTGTTTTCCGTCGTTGGTTTCGCCAACAATACACAACCTCAAGGTGACAAAGATGCTAGTTGACGGCGGGGCCGGTCTAGACTTGATCTCGCCCATTGTGATCAAGAGGCTGCAGATTCCTGATGAAGACCTCGAGGAGACGGGCACGTTTCAAGGGGTCAACCCAGGAAGGAGTCAGCCGAAGGGTAAGGTCACCCTGCCGGTGATGTTTGGAGGCGAGCTGAACTACAGGACGGGGAGGATTTTCTTTGATGTAGCCGAGATCCCCTTGCCCTACAATGGGATCCTCGGCCGCCCGGCATTAGCCAAGTTCATGGCGGCATCACACTACGCCTACAACATGCTGAAGATGCATGGGTCGATGACCATCATCACCATCCCCTGCGACAAGAAGGACGCGTTGATCTGCGCTGACCAACTCTACCGGGAAGCAGTTGCAGCGACTGCTGCCAAGGCACTTGCTCCTGCCGCTGAAGCCCCGGGAGGGAAGAAGACCGGCAAGACCTCTTGTCAGGACCGGGGTTTTGGGATATTAATTTCTAGAAAATGGCCCTTGTGCTCACCAGCCCCAGGATTACTGTTAGCTGATGAGGCACCAACTTGATACAGAAATTCCAAGCAAAAATACAAAATATGTAGTACAAGACCATTCTGGCCTGTGAGTACAACAAATGGTTTCTAATGGTTGATGGCGGAAGCGTTTTGTGGATCGTCGGTGTCTATGGGACTCCATTTCCCACAGGAACAGCTGACCAGGTTAACTCCTATCTTCGCGAGGCTGCTATCACCGTGGCTTGGGTTCTGGGGCTGTCTTCGCAACGCTCCTCTCTACGCAAGGGATCTGGCCAAGACAATAGCCAGGGACAAGACAGTGAGTACTTTGAAATGTACTCGCAAACATTAAGAACACGGATATAATATAACAAATGACAAATATGCTCTGAAATATTTTTTTGATTACAACATCAATCAACAATTAAAATCTCTGATGCATGCAGCAGGTTAATTATATATACATGAATAAGTGATAAAAGAGTAGTAATAAAATGCACCGATCGGGTGTCTGAAGCGACGCCACATAAAGGGCTTATAAAGCAAATAAATAACAGGCATGCCACAGTCGGGCGTCTGAGCGACACCACATAAAGGGCTTATAAGGTAAATAAATAACAAGCATGCCACAGTCGGGCGTCTAAGCGACACCACATAAAGGGCTTATCAAGCAAATAATTAACAAGCATGCCTCAGTCCGGCCTCTGAGCGACACCACATAAAGGGCTTATAAGATAAATAAATAATAAGCATGCCACAGTCGGGCGTCTCAGCGACACCACATAAAGGGCTTATAAGGTAAATAAATAACAAGCATGCCACGAGCCGAGTCTCAAATGACACCACATAAAGGGCTTATAAGGTAAATAAATAACAAGCATGCCATAGTCAAGGCCTCAATGACAAAGACATAAAGGGCTTATAAGGAATCACAGTAAAATCCAGGAGGTAGAACCGTCCCAGGGATATTCAGTGAATCAAACAATGAACATAGTTAGTTCACAATGATAATAATCATAATCATCACATATCACTGATCATAGTCAACATTCTGACTTAGTAGTTTTTTTCCTCCGAGGACCGACACTAAGACTCACACTTGACCCATCCCAGACTGTAATCCTTAACCATGGACATGGCTATTCGAATAGATTTAATCTCTGCAGAGGGTGTACTCTTTACCCACGGGTAACGGATTCCTTCAGTCCATCGGGACTAATTCCATTTACGGTCTTTTAATTGAAAACACGCCTAACTCGCACACACCAGCTTAACTTACGGTTATGCGGAATCACCCACGACACTGTTAAGCAAACTCTAAGTGGGAGGCTACAACCTCGCGTAGCATGGGATCAAACTTATATCGCGCCTAAGGGGTGGCCTCCTCTCGGTCTCAACCGTAAACACCCATGCCCCCGACCAGGTGGCTCGCCTACTGCTACAACCGTGCCTTCCACCATGGCCTCTCATGCGGTGTGTGCTAGAAAGGGGTTGACGACTTATCGAACTGCCCTACTTGTTGTAGGGACAAGTGGTAGTCTGAAACAAGTATGGGGTTATCGAACAAGACTCGATCTATGGTCGACTCAGAGGTTTAAGTATTCCCTGCATGATTAGCATAACGGATATATTTTATCCAACAGACCAAATCACCACTCATCATACCCCATCATGCCATACCGGACACACTCGTCTCGACGAGAAACTAGGGACAAGCTCGGGTCTACCCAAGACAGAGACTTTCCCATTTTCCCTCTGGTAGGCACGAAAGGTATACGAGGATGATCACTATCACAAGCCTGTCCATTTCCAACAGCAAGGAAATCTCCAATATGCATCCATGCAAAAGATCAAATCACCACATAAAATAACGAGTTCTACGTATTGAGGTGGTGTTATGATCGTGTCAAACAATGCATGAAAAATATTACGCCAGGGTTCAGAATGCTTGCCTTCAAGTTGTGGGGAGGCAGGGTGCACTCCAAAACTTTTGAAAGTTTTGTCCTCTCTCCAAAAATCTTATTTAAAAATACTTTTGAATCAATACATAGTTTCAAAAACAGTACCAAAAAGTTGTCTGAAAAATCTTCAAATAAATCTGAAAATAAACTAGGCAATATTTGAGAGAGGTGGGAAAAAGAATCAATTCATTTGGGGTTATAATTAAAAAGTTATGGCGAGTCAAAGTTTTGGTCAAAATCTGTTTTTAAAATAAAACAGAAAAAGGAAAAACGTTTCGAAAACTGACCACGTCGAAGGCGTATTCCGAGCTTACGTTTCCACTTATCCAGCATGGACCGCGCGTGGGTCACTGACAGTGGGTCTAGCGGGCCCACTGGTCAGGTTTGACTGGTCTACTCTCCCTCCTCTTCCTCTGCCCGAGTGGAGGCGGGACTCCGGCGATCGCCGCCGGCGGTTGGCGGCTCCTCGCGGGGCTCCGAGGGCGGGGATGGATCCGCCAGTCCCGGGCGGTCCTCCCGGTGGTCGCTAGGCAGGTAGGGACGGAGGGAGTTGCCGGCGACAAGCTTCGCGGCGACCGGTGGCTATGGTGAAATGGGGGTTCGTGCCACGGTGGTTCCCGAGCGAGACTGAGGGGTTGGGTAGCTCCGCACGGTCGAAGGGAGTCGGGTGGTGGCGTTGGTTGGTCGGGGGAGGGCCTGGTGGCGATGAACGGGGCTGGGACGTGGCGGCGGCCGAATCGGCCAGAGTCGGGGACGACGGCTTCCCTTGGTCGATTGCGGGCTAGGGGAGCTCTAGGGGAATGGCTTGAGGCTGCTTGGGGTCTAGGAGGAGCTCGGGGTCACCACCTATAGGCGAGCAATGGCGGTTCGCGACGGCAGCGGATAGGATCACCGGCGACCGCCGTTCTGTAGCCGCAGGGAGAGTGCGGGTGAGGTTGGCAGTTAGCAGGTCTAGCTCATAAGCATCTAGGAGCTTAGTGGACAAGTCTTTTGGGTTAGTGGATCAAGCTGACAGTGAAAACTAAAACTTATGCCAAATCTGACCATGCACACAAGGTGTTTGACAAAATGCCAAGGGCACTTAGGCATTTCTTGGGGTGGCCAAACTCTCCAGGCTGGTGTCTCTCTAGATGCAGGTGAGGGTGGCAAGGTCATTTGGGCAAAACCATAAACTTGCTAATGCAAGTTTCGCAATTCTTCAGTTTTGGACAGTAAGAAGAAGACATGATTGTATGCACGTAAAATCCTCCAATGAGTCCACTCTACTGGATTTAAGGGTTTGGCAGGGTGGTCTATAAGCAGGAGAAATAATCATGGGTAAAGGAGCAAGTTAAAATATGGTTGCAGTACAAATCATCAAGTTGGACCAGAATGAAAATGAGGATGACTCACTCAATTTTTTCAAAGAACAACATTGGGTTTTTGCAGCAAGTTGAATAATATACTGCTACTGATATCCCATAATTTTGGTGGAAGTTTTAAGGAAATATTTAAATAGGTTGTAGTGCAAAAGTGCCCACTGGACCAGATTTGAAAACTTGGTGTAGAACTCAAAATATTCAATGAATGAAATATATTTTTGCATAAAAGTGATTTAAAAACATCACATGACATCCCCAAATTTTGGTGGGATTTTTGAATGCCTTTATAAAAGGGTTGCAGTGCAAAAGGGACCCTAAACTTATGAAAAATCATTTTGGAAAAATAGGGCTCAGGAAAAGATAATTATATAAATAATCTTACTGACAAAAGAATTGTTTTATTTGAGAGGGTAATGAGTCCAATAATTATTGGAAAGTTTACACTTGGGGTAAAAACTCCATAATAGTAAAGAAAATAATGGTTCTGAAATCAAATGGAAATCTAGAAACTAAAAGTTTAAGTTTCCTGGCAAAATTTTGATAAACAAAACATGGTTAAATTTTTGGGGCGTCACAACACTACCCCCCTTAAGATAAATCTCGTCCTCGAGATTTGTTAAGAGTTGTTTTGAAATACATTACTGCTACCATTTACAGAAATAACCATTATGCTCCTGTAATTAAAACGTAGCTACAGTGGGAGGGCAATAAGTGGTGAAAAACTACAGTGTGGGACACTAGCGCTGCATGGAAAAATTTACGGTGGAGAGATTTCTACACTGGTTACCGTAAATCTAAATTTCTAAAATACGCTGGTCGCACCCGAGAGCACAGTGCTCCCTCTGGCTGACAGGTGGACCCAGGGCCCACCATCAGTCTCTTCTCCTTCCTCTGGCTCTCTCTTCTTCCTCTCTCCCACGCGCTTTCCCACACTTTCTCCACCGGCGACGTCTAGCGCGTAGGGCATCTAGGCCATACTGCGGTAGTGCGCGGCGTGCTAGCTGCCGGCGCAGTGTGCACTCACCTCGCGGGCCAGTGCACTGTCGGCGCTGCTCGCGGATTCGCCTCCGAACGCTGGCGATCGGGCGACGAGCGGCGCTGGTGGACTTCGCCCACCGTACACCGATCTCGAGCTATAAAACGACCGCGGTGCTCCTTCTTCTCCTTCACACCTGGCCTCGCTTCTCCTCCTCCTTCCTTCTCCTCCATTACTGCTTACAGAAGCTCGAGACGAGGCTCTAATGGCGGAGGCGGTGCCGGACTGGTACATGATCCTGGTGTGCGGAGGGCTGGCGGCAGTGATGGGGTTCTCCGTGCTCCTGTGCGTGATGATCCTCGATGATCATCGCGATGCTGCCGCTCGGGTGTTGGCTCTCCGCGTTGGCGGTGATCACGAGGCCTAGGTGTGACGCCGGGTGTTAACTATTGCCGGTGTGCCAGAGGTAACTAGTACCCGGATGATTATCCACTAATCTCTCATTCGGAGACTGTGGTGCGTTTAGGGAGGGGGGTCGGTGAGATGCAACACGGTTACGTGTTTTTTGCAGGCAGTGTATGTGTTCGAGGGGTTGTGGGTCTGCTGCCGTGGTGCTGCGTGAATAAAAATAATCCATGTCATGAGGAGATATACGATGTAGCAACTCAGGGAAAAGAAATCTCACTCCAGGATTTTTCGCGAGAGAAATCAGTAAATTTTAGAGTCAAACCGCAACAAAAACTACTCAAATAATAGAAACAAAAAAAATTTACTCGCCGCACAAACTCGGGGTACCACGGATAAGTTACAACATATAAATAAATGTTGCAATAATAATTACAGCAGTGACATCTATAATGCAAACGGTAACTGGACGGGCTCCCGAGAAAACGTCTCTGGTACTGGGACACACTCCTCTTCTATCGGGGGAAGCGGATTGACCAGCCGATGAATGTGTCTCTCCTGGTCGGGCCTCAGTGGTCTGCCGATGGCGATCTGAGGGTTTAAATCAACGAGGCTCTGGAGATAACCCATTACCCGCTGGTTCAACCGTTCTTGAGCGATGACATACTGGACCAGGTTGGCCAGTACTCGGTCTCTCTCAATTCGTCCACCGGGAAAAGACGTTACTCCTCTGGGTGATGCACGGCTCAGGAAGTAATAATACCCTCTTTCACTGGCATAGGGTACCACAAATCAAAGTCGGACAAGTGCTTCGTGTACAGCTGCTTCTATGGCCATTTGTGGAGCTGGCATAGATTTTTCCCATGAAGGATACCTCGGTTGGGTCTTGGTTTGAGTTTACGGGAGGTATGTGTACTACTGCCCAATATTTCGAGGTGGATGTGGTGATCCTCGATTTGAGCATCTCGTACTGGGGTGGCTGGGTAGAACCCATGGTACTGCAGGTAAAGTCCCACAATATTTTGACAAAGCTACCCGGGGTTGCATCTGGGGTTCTCAGATAAATGCTAGGGCTCGGCATGGCAAGAAATGGTTGTGAGGATGGTGCACAAGGTGAGGGGTGCTTGGCAAGGTCACGAGGTGGCCTTTTTATATAGCATCCGGGCTGGGTTATTTACCGTGATGAGGGGCACTAGTTTGTCGGTTCTGCTCTCATGGGGTCAGGGTCAAAGCCACAGATACACATATCTCACAAAAGTGACGTGTTACTGTGGGTGTCGTTGGGGTTGGTTTTGGTAGCTGTGCCCGGAATAAAAAGTGCAACTGCAGGCTGACGTAATTATGCAAGGCTACCATTTAAAACAGAGGCACAACAACAGGCGGCGTTTATTTACATGGTCGCACGATTATAAGATGTGGATACACTGAGGCTAGGCACTACTCGAGTGGCTTAGTCTACCTCGTTTATATCCAAGCGGGCATGCCTTGTGGACGTCGAGGCTTCTCCACGGGTTTCACCATCGGGATTATCTGGAGGTGGTTGAGGAACAGCAGGGTTGGGCTAGAGATGATGACCATCGCGGGGATTGTTGGCCACAATCCCGTTGGAGTGTGCTCCCAGAAGGCGACGAAGCACTTCTGGGGTCATCAAAGCACCTTGGTTGATGGCTGGGGCTGACTTCAAGATCTCGATCGGGTGTCCGAACAGCACGACTGCGTTGTCGGCGTCAGGCTCATCTTCTCTTCTTGCTGGGGCTCGGCGAACCAGCTCTCCACGAGCTGCGATCAGATCAATGGTGATTTGATCGAACAGTTCCTCTAGTGCACCTAAATAACACACTAGGTGCAACAATGCAGGATCCGTCTCGTGATCTCCGTTGGCAACTTGGGGTGATCTACCATACCCTTCACGTCTGGGGTAGTAGTAGAACAAGCGACAGTTAACTCTGGGTGAAAACTGCCGGAGTTGAACTATAGCCTCTCGAGCAGCTAGCTGGATGGCTTGTGGCTCGAAGGAAGTTGTCCTTCCGGTGAACCTGTAGGGGCGTTCCGCCATGATCCCTACCGCTGATGTGCACAAGGGCCTGAATTGATGGCTCTCACCGCTCATGGGTCCTTGGTACACAACATATTCTGGGGGCCCTTCTAACGCATAGGCACGACGGGTGAGGTTTGCGAGTATGGTCACAAAACCTCCAAGGTTGGTTGCGGTGGTCTCATTATGCACGACGAGGCCAGGCATTATGGCTAGGTTCGGGGTAGAGGCTGTGCTGGGCTGGGTTGAGGCTAGCGTGCCCTTTTTATAGAAAAGGGGACGGAGTCTTCCTTCGCACGCTTGCGAATGGGACAAAATAGGTGTCGGTCACTAGCGCGTGATCGACAGGCTAGGTTGGTAGGTTGGGCACCGACTGCCAAAAGTGTCAGGGTCACTGTGTGGCTATCTTGCACGAGAAGCTTGGCCGGGGTTTGGATAAGGTCTGGTGGGTTGGTTAACCTAGGTTTTTCGACCTGGCTAGGATAGGATTAGCCAATGGTCAGCCTGGCTCTTATACCAAGTCTGTCAGGACCGGGTTTTCGGGATATTAATTTCCAGAAAATGGCCCTTGTGCTCACCAGCCCCAGGATTACTGTTAGCTGATGAGGCACCAACTTGATACAGAAATTCCAAGCAAAAATACAAAATATGTAGTACAAGACCATTCTGGCCTGTGAGTACACCAAATGGTTTCTAGTGGTTGATGGCGGAAGCGTTTTGTGGATCGTCGGTGTCTATGGGACTCCATTTCCCACAGGAACAGCTGACCAGGTTAACTCCTATCTTCGCGAGGCTGCTATCACCGTGGCTTGGGTTCTGGGGCTATCTTCGCAACGCTCCTCTCTACGCAAGGGATCTGGCCAAGACAATAGCCAGGGACAAGCCAGTGAGTACTTTGAATGTACTCGCAAACATTAAGAACACGGATATAATATAACAAATGACAAATATGCTCTGAAATATTTTTGATCACAACGTCAATCAACAATTAAAATCTCTGATGCATGCAGCAGGTTAATTATATATACATGAATAAGCGATAACAGAGTAGTAATAAAATGCACCGATCGGGTGTCTGAAGCGACGCCACATAAAGGGCTTATAAAGCAAATAAATAACAGGCATGCCACAGTCGGGCGTCTGAGCGACACCACATAAAGGGCTTATAAGGTAAATAAATAACAAGCATGCCACAGTCGGGCGTCTGAGCGACACCACATAAAGGCTTATCAAGCAAATAATTAACAAGCATGCCTCAGTCGGGCGTCTGAGCGACACCACATAAAAGGGCTTATAAGATAAATAAATAATAAGCATCCCACAGTCGGGCGTCTCAGCGACACCACATAAAGGGCTTATAAGGTAAATAAATAACAAGCATGTTACGATCAAGGCCTCAAATGACACCACATAAAGGGCTTATAAGGTAAATAAATAACAAGCATCCCACAGTCGGGTGTCTCAGCGACACCACATAAAGGGCTTATAAGGAATCACAGTAAATATCCAGGAGGTAGAACCGTCCCAGGGATATTCAATGAATCAAACAATGAACATAGTTAGTTCACAATAATAATAATCATAATCATCACATGTCACTGATCATAGTCAACGTTCTGACTTAGTAGTTTTTTTCCTCCGAAGACCGACACTAAGACCGACACTTGACCCATCCCAGACTGTAATCCTTAACCATGGACACGGCTATTCGAATGGATTTAACCTCTGCAGAGGGTGTACTCTTTACCCACGGGTAACGGATTCCTTTAGTCCATCGGGACTAATTCCATTTACGGTCTTTTAATTGAAAACACGCCTAACTCGCACACACCAGCTTAACTTACCGGTGTCTGGAATCACCCACGACACCTGTTAAGCAAACTCTAAATGGGGAGGCTACAACCTCGCGTAGCATGGGATCAAACTTATATCGCGCGCTCTAAGGGGTGGCCTCCCCTCTCGGTCTCAACCAGAAACACCCATGCCCCCGACCAGGTGGCTCGCCACTGCTACAACGGTGCCTTCCACCATGGCCCTCTCAGACGGTGTGTGCTAGAAAGGGTTGACGATTTATCGAACTGCACTTACTTGTTGTAGGGACAAGTGGTAGTCTGAAACAAGTATGGGGGTTACTGGAACAAGACTCGATCTATGGTCGACTCAGGGGGTTTAAGTATTCCGTGCATGATTAGCATAACGAATATATTTCATCCAACAGACCGAATCACGACTCATCATACCCCATCATGCCATACCGGACACACTTGTCCCGACGAGAAACTAGGGACAAGCTGGGTCTACCCAAGACAGAGACTTTCCCTTTTTTCCCTCCGGTAGGCACGAAAGGTATACGTGGATGATCACTATCACAAGCCTATCCATTTCCAACAGCAAGGAAATCTCCAATATGCATCCATGCAAAAGATCAAATCACCACATAAAATAACGAGTTCTACGTATTAAGGTGGTGTTATGATCGTGTCAAACGATGCATGAAAAATATTACGCCAGGGTTCAGAATGCTTGCCTTCAAGTTGTGGGGAGGCAGGGTGCACCCCAAAACTTTTGAAAGTTTTCTCCTCTCTCCAAAAATCCTATTTAAAAATATTTTTGAATCAATACATAGTTTAAAAAACAGTACCAAAAAGTTGTCTGAAAAATCTTCAAATAAATCTGAAAATAAACTAGGCAATATTTGAGAGAGGTGGGAAAAAGAATCAATTCATTTGGGGTTATAATTAAAAAGTTATGGCCACCAAAGTTTTGGTCAAAATCTGTTTTAAAATAAAACAGAAAAAGGAAAACGTTCAAAACTGACCACGCCAAGGCGATTCGAGTTTACGTTTCCACTTATCCAGCATGGACCACGCGTGGGTCACTGATAGTGCGTCCAGCGGGCCCACTGGTCAGGTTTGACTGGTCTACTCTCCCTCCTCTTCCGAGGGTGGGGATGGATCTGCCAGTACTGGGCGGTCCTCCCGGTGGTCGCTAGGCAGGTGGGGACGGAGAGAGATGCCGGCAACGAGCTTCGCGGCGGCCGATGGCTACGGTGAAATGGGGGTTCGTGCCACGGTGGTTCCCGAGCGAGATTGAGGGGTTGGGTAGCTCCGCACGGTCGAAGGGAGTCGGGTGGTGGCGTTGGTTGGTCGGGGGAGGGCCTAGTGGTGATGAACGGGGCTGGGACGTGGCGGCGGCCGAATCGTCCGGAGTCGGCGACGACGGCTTCCCTTGGTTGATTGCGGGCTAGGGGAGCTCTAGGGTAATGGCTTGATGCTGCCTGGGGTCTAGGAGGAGCTCGGGGTCACCATTTATAGGCGAGCAATGGTGGTTCGCGGTGGCCGCGGATAGGATCGCCGGCGACCGCCATTTTGTAGCGGCAGGGGGACGTGGCGATGACGAGCGCTTGCGGATGAGCTTGATCTGCTCAAGGGGGCAGTTGGCGAGCGATGGTGGCTCGGGCGGCGCCGACCAGGGCAGAGGCTGTCGGGCGGCGGTGGCGGCTTGCGGAGGCGGTGCTGCAGGGCGCCAGGAAGGGGGGCCAGGCGGCTCTGCAGCGAGGGAGGGGCCGGGGTGCTGGTTGCGAGTGATGAGGGGCCAGAACGGGCGCAGGGAAGGCGACAACATGACGCGGCGACCCGTGCGCATGCACGTGCAAAACGCGCGCTCTGGACGCGCCCAGAGCGTGCACGCCAGGCGTTCAGCGAAATGCCAGCGTGGGTTAGAGAGCACGGGTGAGGTTGGTAGTTAGCAGGGCTAGGTCATTAGCATCTTGGAGCTTAGCGGACAAGGCTTTTGGGTCAGTGGATCAAGCTCACAGTGAAAACTAAAACTTATGCCAAATCTGATCGTGCACACAAGGTGTTCGACAAAATGCCAAGGGCACTTAGGCATTTCTTGGGGTGGCCAAACTCTCCAGGCTGGTGTCTCTCTAGATGCAGGTGAGGGTGGCAAGGTCATTTGGGCAAAACCATAAACTTGCTAATGCAAGTTTTGCAATTCTTCAGTTTTGGACAGAAAGAAGAAGACATGATTGTATGCACTTAAAATCCTCCAATGGGTCCACTCTACTGGATTTAAGGGTTTGGCAGGGTGGTCTATTAGCAGGAGAAATAATCATGGGTAAAGGAGAAAGTTAAAATATGGTTGCAGTACAAATCATCAAGTTGGACCAGAATGAAAATGAAGATGATTCACTCAATTTTTTCAAAGAACAACATTGGGTTTTTGCAGCAAGTTGAATAATATACTCCTACTGATATCCCATAATTTTGGTGGAAGTTTTAAGGAAATATTTAAATAGGTTGTAGTGCAAAAGTGCCCACTTGACCAGATTTGAAAACTTGGTGTAGAACTCAAAATATTCAATGACTGAAATGTATTTTTGCATAAAAGTGATTTAAAAACATCACATGACATCCCCAAATTTTGATGGGATTTTTTAATGCCTTTATAAAAGGGTTGCAGTGCAAAAGGGACCCTAAACTTATGAAAAACCATTTTGGAGAAATAGGGCTCAGGAAAAGATAATTATATAAATAATCTTACTGACAAAAGAATTGTTTTATTTGAGAGGGTAATGAGTCCGATAATTATTGGAAAATTTACACTTGGGGTAAAAACTCCATAATAGTAAAGAAAAGAATGGTTCTGAAATCAAATGGAAATCCAGAAACTAAAAGTTTAAGTTTCCTGGCAAAATTTTGATAAACAAAACATGGTTAAATTTTTGGGGCGTCACACCTCTCGCACCCACTCCGGCAAGCGCACCTCTTCGGAGTGTTGTGCTCCCGTTGAGGACGTGCCTGAGAGCTCCATCGGCAAGAGCAAGAAATCCAGAGCTGCTCCGCCAGAGACCAAGAAGGTGTCCGTCAAGGAGGATGGCACGGGAGGGGCTTTTACCATAAGCTGCACCCTGGACAGCAAATAGGAAGACGTGCTTGTCACCTTCCTGCGGGCGAATGTCGACGTGTTTGCATGGCAAGCATCCGACATCCCCGGTGTTCCCAGGGAGGTGACTGAGCACCATCTTGCTGTTCGTCCTCATGTGCGACCCGTCAAGCAGAAGGTCAGGAAGCAAGCTTTGGAACGGCAGGAGTTCATCACAGAGGAGATCAGGAAGTTAGAAGCGGCAGACTTGGTGAGAGGAGTTCTCCATCTGATGTGGTTGGCCAATCCGGTGGTAGTGCGCAAGGCAAATGGGAAGTGGAGGCTGTGTATTGACTACACATACATCAATAAGGCTTGTCCTAAGGACCCCTTCCCGTTGCCGCGCATCGACCAGATTGTTGACTCCACGGCCGGGTGTGATCTGTTGTCATTCCTTGACGCCTACTCAGGATACCACCAGATTTTCATGACAAAAGAAGACGAAGAGAAGACAACATTCATCACCCCATGTGGTACGTATTGCTTTTTACGGATGCCTTTCGGGTTGAAGAGTGCTGGCTCAAAGTTTGCAAGGGCAGTCCAAATTGGTTTTGAGCCCCAGCTTAATAGAAATATGGAAGCTTATATGGATGACATAGTGGTCAAAACCAAGGACAGGGCAACTCTTGTACGAGATTTAGAGGAGACATTTGCAAATCTGCGCAAGATCAACCTCAAGTTGAACCCTGAGAAGTGTGTCTTTGGCATTCCGTCCGGCAAACTTCTCGGGTTCTTTGTGTCACAGCGTGGGATCGAGGCAAATCCAGACAAAATCAAGGCCATTGAGCTGATTGAGGCTCCTAAGCGGATCAAGGATGTGCGTCGGCTCACCGGCGGTGTTGCCGCCATGAGCAGATTCATCTCCAAGTCTGCTGAGCGTGCCCTTCCCTTTTTCAAAATCTTGAAAAAGGCGGGGCCAATGGAGTGGACCCCAGAGGCCGAGCCAGCGTTGTAGGATCTGAAGAAATACCTCTCCTCTACACCAATACTGGTTGCGCCTAAACCACAAGAGTCGTTGCTGCTATATCTGGTGGCGACGAATCAAGTGGTCAGTGTCGCGCTAGGGGCGCAGAGGGAGGTCAACGAAGAGGCAGTGGCGATGGCGGGACTGGCGGATGGCAAGCCAGAGATTCCCCCGGCAGGGCCCGATGCCGGCAAGGCAAGGCCCCCGGCAGAGTCTGACGCCATCAGGACAGGGCCCATGCAATCAAACGAAGTGGTGCATAAGAAGAAGATGATGCAGCACCCGGTTTAGTTTGTCAGCCCCTCCTGCAGGGGGCTAGGTCAAGGTACTCTGGTGTGCAAAAATTGCTCTTCGGCCTCCTTATGGCCTCGAGGAAGCTGCGTCACTACTTCCAAGCACACGAAATCACCGTTGTCACCCACCTCCCGTTGCAACGGATACTGCGCAACCCAGACGCAACCGGAAGGATTGTGGAGTGGGCCTTGGAGTTATCATGCTTTGGTTTAAAGTTTGAAAGTACTTCGACAATCCAGAGCAGAGTCTTGGCGGAGTTCATTGCAGAATGGACCTCAACGCCTGATGAGGAAATCCAGGAGACCACTCTCCCCGGCAAGGAAGCAAGTCGCAATTGGGTCATGTACTTTAACGGGGCCTTCTTGCTGCAAGGCGCTGGTGCTGGTGTGCTGCTCGTCACGCCCACCGGAGAGCACCTCAAGTATGTGATCCAGATGCACTTTCCCAGGGAGATGTCCACCAACAATACTGTTGAGTACGAAGGGTTGCTTGCCGGTCTCAGGATCACGGCAGACCTCAGAGTTAAGAAGCTCATCGTCAGGGGTGATTCATAGCTTGTCGTCAGGCAAGTCAACAAAGATTATCAGAGACCGTTGATGGAGGCCTACATGGATGAGGTGAGGAAACTGGAAGAGCACTTTGACGGTATACAAGCGGAGCACGTTCCCCGAGCAGAGAATGACATCGCCGATGACCTGTCGAAGCGCTCTGCGTTCAAGCTACCTGTGGAACCAAGTACCTTTGTGCTTCGGTTAACTCAACCATCCATTGAACCATCAACAGAGCAGAATAAGCGGAGGAAATCAGGCCCCAACAAAGTACTTTCCCGCCGAGCCCCCTGGGGCTGCCGGTAAGGATGTTGCCGTGGATACCGAGCCTGCCGAGGAGCAACTGACTCCGGCAGGGCGTCAAGCCCTGGCCGTAGAGACGGCCGCTCCCATGGCATAAGAAATGCCTTTGGTCCTTGCCGTCGACCCCAGGCTCCGGCATGGGAGCAGCATACCGTCCGATTCCTCCAAACAGGGGAGCTTCCTGAGGAGCAGGAAGAAGCGGAGAAAGTTTCCCATCAGTCCGCCATGTATCAGTTCATCGACGACGTCCTGTACAGGAAAAGATCGAACGGTGTGAAATTGAAGTGCATTCCCTGGGAGGAAGGAGTGGAGCTGTTGGCGGAGATACACAGAGGCATATGTGGCTCCCACATAGGGTCGAGGGCCCTTGCCGGCAAGGCATTCCGGCAAGGTTTCTTCTGGCCCACCGCCCTCCAGGATGCAACGCCACTAGTAACCAAGTGTGAAGCGTGTCAGTTCATTCAAAGAAGCTTCATCAACCAGCTCAAGCCCTTCAAACAATCCCTCTCTCCTGGCCATTTTCGGTCCTGGGGCTCGACATACTGGGCCCTTTTCCCCTGCGTTGTCGGGGGCTTAGAGTACTTGTACGTTGCAATTGACAAGTTCACAAAGTGGCCAGAGGTGGAAGCAGTGAGGAAGGTGACATTACAGTCAGCCGTCAAGTTTTTCAAGGGACTAGTCTGCCGTTTTTGTGTGCCAAACAGAGTCATCACCGACAACGGCACGTAGTTCACAAGCCACACCTTCATGCAGTACATCCAAGATCTCGGCAGCAAGGTCCATTTCGCTTCCATGGCACACCCACGGAGCAACGGCCAGACGGAGAGGGCAAATGCTGAAGTACTGCGAGGCCTGAGGACAAAGACTTTTGACAGGCTGCACAAGAGCGGAAGGCACTGGATTGATGAGTTGTCGGTGGTTCTTTGGTCGATCAGGACGATGCCAAATCGAGCCACCGGCCAGACACCCGTTGCCCTGGTATACGAGGCAGAAGCAGTTCTCCCCACGGAACTCATATACGGGTCACCTCGAGTGCTCGCTTACGACGAGCTTGAGCAAGAGCAATTGCTGCAAGATGACGCAACGCTCCTTGAGGAAGATCGTCTTCGGGCAGCTGTGAGAGCAGCGCGCTACCAGCAGGCCTTGCGCCACTACCATAGCCGCAAGGTTCATGCCCGAAGCTTTGAGGAAGGCGACCTTGTTCTTTGGCGCGTTCAATCGGCCAAGAATTCCAACAAGTTGACGCCAAAGTGGGAAGGCCCTTATCGGGTAATATGAGTCACCAGGCCTGGTGCAGTCCGCCTGGAGATTGAAGATGCTGTTCCAGTGAGCAACTCCTGGAACATCGAACATCTTCGCAAGTTTTACCCATAAGGCGCGGTTGCCAGGCCTCCCGGCAAGCCACCGTTTGTACAAGATTTGCCGGCAAGGCATGTAACCCTCTGTACAAAGCCAGCGCAGACCCTGAGCATAAGTAAATGAAGCGCTGGCGCCCTAAGTTTTAGCATGCATGCTAGGTCAAGTCTCTCCCTCGGTTAGGGTTGATAGTGCTTAGCAGCGACTAACCCCTAGCATAGAGGTCGAGCGTGCATCTTTCTGTTCCTTTCCATCTTCTTTTGGTTCACAGGGCACGTGGACACGTCTGCTGAGCTACTTGGGAGACAGGGAACGAACCGGCACCTCGGCACCGTCAAGTCAAGGTTGCCGGGGGCTGCAGACACAAAGATCCAACCATGGCAAGCCAAGGCTGCTGGGGGCTGCAGATTCAGATAAGTCTTTTATCCCCTATTATGCATTTCCGTATGAAGTTGGGACATATGAAACCTCGCTTTGCTCCGATACCACCGTGCTCCCCCTTCTTCTTGTACCCAAGTCCCTGGGTCAGAACCGGGTCGTAGACGCGGTGGCAAGGAAATAAATGAAGGGTGTTGGGGATATAACTATTTGTGTAAGCCGCCCAGGAGGGGCCGGGTTACGCAAAGGTGATTCATCATATGAAGCCCAAGATCAAGCGTGAAGATGGCGGTTCAATAAAGGGTCTAAAGCCCACAGGCAACTTAAGGCCCGTAGTGATAAACCGCCGTAATGGCATGACTTGTATTATTTGGGAAGAGGCCCAAGGCCTCCGCCTATAAATAGGACTAGCCACCACCTAGTAGAGGAGGACGGCGCGGAGGGTCGACGAATCAACCAGAGAGAGAGAGAGAGAGAGGCGACTGAACTCTCCCAAGAAGTTCATCGCACCAGCTCAAAAACAGCCCCTCACAAGGCTGTTCTTCCTTTGTACTGTTCTTCATCCGCCCCAGAGGCAATCCACCACACCACACACTGGAGTAGGTATTACACCACCACGGTGGCCCGAACCAGTATAAACCTTGTGTCTCTTGTGTTGTTCATCGTTCCTAGTTTAGATCCCTCGCAAACCATTAACGCATGAGCTGGTAGGGGAAAGATCTCCGCGCGGACCCTAGTGTTCGAACCTCAAGGGTCTGCCAGAACCTGAAATCCGACATTTGGGGCGCCAGGTAGGGGTGCGCCGGAATCTCTCTTCCGCTGGTCGTGTGTGATCTTCCGTCGTGCCCATGGCTGATGCTCGCCGAGCTCGTGCCGAGCACCGGGCTGCTCTCGCCTCCCGCGTCGCCCAGATGGCGCCCGTCGGCGGACGCCCCCATCGTTCCCCGTCGCCTCCCGCCAACGCCGCCACCGTTCCGGCGGGGAACGAGCAGCAAGCCTCGTCCCTGCATCCTTCGGTGCGGCGCAATGGCCGCACTGCCACCCCATCGCTGACCCCTGCTGGTTCTTCGTCCCGCGCACATCGCGCTCCCATGGAGGCTCGAACCGCGTTGATCGCGGCGAACGAGCTACTACGCTACCGCCCTGTCGACGACGTCTACGAGGAGTGGCTCGACCACGTCGCCGAGCTCGTCCGCGCCGCAGGGGGCTCCCCCGCGCCATCCCTCTCGCTGCCTCGCCCTTTACCCCACACGGGAGGCAGGGAGCCGGAGGTGCCCCCGCCACCTCCTCCCCAAGAAGGCACCCTGGCTCCAAGGCACGTGGCCCCGGGCCGAGACCATCCGTGTCCGGCGCCCGCGCAACAAGAAAGGAGCTGCCAGGAGATCCCTCGTCCCCAAGAAGGTGCTCGCATGCTCCCAGCACCAGAGCGCCACGGCCACGCTCCAGCGCCATCAAGATTAAGACCTCGCGCTGCCTGTGCAGCGGGGCGGAATCATTAAGAACAAGCTCTGCTCGCAGAGGACCCCGTGGCCTTGCATGATGCCGCCGCTTTCACCACCGAGCTACGCAGCGTCGCATGGCCCGGCAAGTTCAAGCCAGACCTGCCTCCTCACTACGACGGCACTGCCGACCCCGCAGCGTTCCTTCAGCTCTACGAGCTGGGCATCGAAGCCACCAACGGGGACGAAAAGGTCATGGCAAATTGGTTCCCCATGGCGCTCAAGGACGGAGCCCGAACCTGGCTCCTGAACTGGCTCGCGGCACGATCTCCTCGTGGGACAAGATGAGTACCCGCTTCATCCCCAACTTCCAGGCATTTCGCGATCGCCTCCGCCGTGGAGCGACATGCGCCGCATCAAGCAACAGCCGGGAGAGACCCTGCAGAAGTACATCCAGCGCTTCAACAATGCCTGCCTCAAGATTCCCAAGGTGACTGAGGAAGCCATCATCTGAGCCTTCTCCGATGGCGTGCGTGACGTCAAGATGAAGGAGGAACTAGCAATGCATGAAGACCTGTGCACATCCCTGGAGCTGTTCAACTTGGCAACCAAATGCGCCAGGGCTGAGGAAGGGCGCCTCTCCCTCCTCGAGCTTCCAGCCGCCGATCCAGAAGAGACGAAGCCCAAGGCCAAGGACGTGAAGCGCAAGGGGGTTGTCGTGCTGGCAGCGGAACCAGACACCAAGCGAGGCATGGATCAGCCCGAGTCATCCAAGGGCAGCCGGTACTGCGTGTACCATGACCTCCACACCCACAACACCAATGAGTGCCAAGAGCTCAGGGCCGTGCGAGAAGGGCGCATTGGCCGACGCCCCAAGCGCAATGATGGAGGCTACGACCGAGGAGGAGGAAGAGGCACAGGACGCTGGGAAGACCGTGGCCCTCGCCAAGGATGGTGTGACAGAACTCGCGAGGACCGCTGGCAGGACCAGCCTCGCGAGGGAGGTTGGAGGGACCAGCCTCGTGAGGATCGCCCTCAGGGTAACGCGGGGCTCCTACCCTTGCCACAGCCGCCAACAAGGAGGTATGAAGACAATCATCAGGACGAGGGGGCTGGGGGGCTTCCAAGAGCCGTGCGCGATCGCTTGCATCCTGGGCGGCGCTCAGGCCCCAGCCTCTCAGCGCATCTTCAAGCAGTTTGCTCGCGAGGTAAATGCAGTCCTCCCCAGGCCTGAGGCCACACACTCTCTCAGGTGGTCGTCGTGCATTATCACGTTCAGCTCAGCAGATCAGCTCAAGTGCGCGGCAACGGCCGGAGTCCTCCCCATGGTTTGCTCACCAGTCATCAGCAACGTGTAAGTCACCAGGACCCTCATCAATGGCGGAGCAGGGCTCAACGTCCTATCTGTTGAGACATTGAACGATCTCCAAGTGCCATACGATCAGCTTCAGCCAACCAAACCTTTCTCAGGAGTCACCGATGGCTCCACCGTCCCGATAGGGCAAGTTCGTCTTCTCGTCACCTTCGGACGGCGTATCAACTACCGCACCGAGCTCATCGACTTCAACATCGCCCACATTCGCCTGCCATACAATGCCATCCTCGGGTACCCAGCTTTGGCCAAGTTCATGGCAGTGACTCACCACGGCTACAATGTCCTCAAGATGCCAGGAAGCGGAGGAGTCATCACAGTGCCTTGTGAGGAAAGGGATGCGGTGTGCTCTCTGGAGCAATCGAAGACCCAGATCATAGGAGCGGGAGACTTCCCGAGGCGATCCCTAAGTAGAAGAAGGCTTCGCCTGGTCCAGGCCCTCTCGAGGGAGGCACCTCCGGAGGCATGGCATCAGGACCCGCGCTCGTTCAAGGGGCGCCACCCTCTGTCGCATAGGAAGGCGCGCTCTTTCATGGCGAGCCATCGACCTAGTCGTGGTCATGAGGGGGGCGCTCGGGCACCACTTGGAGGCGTGCTTCAAGGCACGTTTCCCTCAGGAAGGTATAAGGCAAGGAGGGCCAAACCCTCAGGAGTTCATCGCGAGGAACACCCAGGAGCTACAGGAGTCAAGAGTCATGCGCGGCTGTCGCCGCCTGCCCGCCATGGCCCCACATCTAGGAGAGGATGCCGGGCTACGGATCTGCATCGACATACCAGGGCTTAACCGGGCCGCCCTCAGAGCGCCTGCCCCGCTGGCGTGGGGCGCGTTGTGAGGGGCCTCCTCACAGCTACGTTCGCATGCCTTTCGGCCTGCTAAACGCGGTCGCCGCCCATCAGCGCCTGCTGAGGGGTGCTCTGTAAGCTCAGGAGGTCAAGCAGCGCGCGGTCCTAGCAGATAAGGAGATGGCTCTCAAGGAACCCCCCGTGCCCCCGGAGCCTCCCGAGGCTCCAGGTCCGGAGGGCTCATAAGGGTCGGCTTCCTCATCACGTGTCATCCGCTACCTCAACATCCCGTCATCTCCGACCATATCAGGTGATACCTTTCCAAGTTCCGTTTTCAGTTGGGAGCGCCCCTCGGGCTGCATCATTCCCAGGCCGCGTGGGTCCGTCCCTGCGGCATGTATCTGTTCCGCTTATGTTCTTTACTTACCTTGTTGGGGGCGCCCTGCGGGCTGCATTATCCGCAAGCTGCTCGGGCCAGACCCATTGGATTTTCTCTTCTGCGCTTAACCTGATTCACGTAATCATTGCCTACTACCTGTCGCGGGCCTTTTCGCCCTAATGCAAAGCGCTTGCACGTTAAAAGGGGGTACATGAGCACCGCGACTCATGGACTCTTACTGGCTCTCCAGCCCTCACCCCCTGGCCTTGACCCACGGCATCACGACCTGTCATACCAGCGGCGGCTGAGCTCGCTCGAGGGCCGGGACCTGAGGATGTAGAGCATTTGCATTCTAACCCTGCAGGAACACACCATTGATAAAGGCTCAGAGCCAGGCGCAACCCGCCTCGAGGTAGGGCCTCATGAGTCCCGTGCTGGATCACGGGTGCCTAGATACACCTCTCCTAGCCCTACCGTGCCGGCCACGTGTCGCATGGGCAGACACGCCCTGGGGCTCTCCCGGAGGGGAGCCCTCCCACGCACTGCTGGAAGCACCATGCTCGCGCTTAGCCGACACACCGCCGAGGAGCGGCTATGCCCGTACACATACGGAAGCGCTATGCTCCGTGCTGGTGATAAACAACTGAGGGCGGCTCACAACCGTATCAACCTCAAGGAGCCCAGAGCTCAGTGCCCATCGCCATCGCAACACCTCCCCTCGGGAGTGTCGCGCGAGGGGGCTGGACACAGGGGCTACGCCCAGGCCACGCCCGTACGTACGCCACCTAGCCAGGTCCCTCGGACCTGGTCGTCGCGCGCCTCCCCAAGCGGAGCCAAGGTATGAAAATTCGTTTGAACGTCAAGGGGGATTCCTAAGCATCGCAACTCAGGAGCCTAACTGGTCACGTAGCCCCTCACTCCTTGGTCCCGTCCTAGGTCTCCGGTCGGGGCTAACGGCGGCTGAGGTATGTGCGGGGCCGGGCCCTGCCGACGTAGAATGACAAGTCTACTCCTACGCCTCCCTTCCCTACTTGATGTTCGCGTGTCAAGGGGGACTCCTGAGCATCGTGACTCAGGAGCCTAACTTGCCACGTAGCCCTCACTCCTTGGTCCCGTCCTGGTTTCCGGTCGGGGCTAACGGCGGCTGAGGTATGCGCGGGGCCGGGCCCTGCCGACGTAGAACACACGCAAATAGGAGGGAAAATGCAAATCCTAAGGAATTCAAAAGCAAATATTACATGCCATAGAGTGTTCTCACAACACCAAACACAAGTTTAAACGCCTCCACGAGGCATGGTGCATGTTGCAGGAATTAAAACAGGACAAAGGACGCAAGGGGATCACTTTCCAGTGGCGTTGCCGCCTGCGGTGGAGCCGCGCTGGGCGGCTCCGCCTTCTGAAGCCACGGAACTGGTGGCGTCGCGTCTAGGCAAGACGCTGAAGGCACAGAACTTCCCCAGCAAGACCTTGCCTCGGCCCTTCACGGCCTCAGAAGCAGCGGCGGCAAGGTCGCCGCCACGGGTTCCATCAGTCGTCGGGTTGATGTTGGGGTCGCGAAGGTAGATGTGGCTGAGGACGCAAGAAGGCCGCAGACGACAGGCATCGCCTACGGCCTCGGCCATGGGGCCAAGGCTTTCCGCGGCATCTTCAAGCGCACGGACCAGGAAGGGAAGCAGCTCGGCAGGGCCGTCCTCTTCGCCAGCCAACGGGTCCTCTAAGCCGCTCTCATAGAGTGTCTTCAGCGCGGCGCGAGCCTTCTCCTCCAGCCCGGCGAAGGCCACCCGGTCCTCGACCAGGACCTTCGCCTTGCGGTCTAGCTCGGCCCTCTCCACCTTCAGTGCCTGATCCAGCTTCTCCAACCGGCCACGACGGTCGACAAGCTCAGTGTCCTGGTCCTTGACAGCAGCCTCCCGAGCCTTCATCCCCTCTTCCTTCTCCTGGCGGATGTGGACCTCCTTCGCGAGCTCCTCGCGCAGGTCTTGTAGCTCGGCCTCCAACGCCTTGCAGTGGCCCTGGGCATTCGCAACTTCGCCTTGAGCAGCATCGCGAGTAGCCTTAGCCTGGCAGGCGGCTTGCTTCTCCTCGTCGGTGGAGGACGCAGCCTGCCTCAACGCCGCTCGGACAGAGGCAGCAGAGCAGGCCCAGCCGGAGGCTAACTCCAGGCGCCCGACCACCAGGAAGGGGTCCGCACTCTGGAGATCCTCCCGAAGCCGGCTCAGTTCGTCGGCAGCCTGGCCCAAGACAGCGGAGGGATCAGAAGAGACGGGAGCTGGTGGAGCAGGCGGAGAAGACGGCAGCATGATCACGACTTCGGAGGAAGGAGCCTCTCGGGCCATGGGCATCTCAGCAGCAGCACCTAGCCTAGGCCCCTCCAAGTTCAACGGGACCACGGGGGCTGACTCCTCGCCAGAGTGTCCCTGCTGGGCTCGCGAGGACGACCGGGCAGGGGAAGCGCGAGCCTCGGTACCTCCTTTCCCTGCAGACGGAGGCGCTGCCTCGACAGGCGAGCTCGCCTCAAGCAGGGCCGCAGAAGCCTTCCTCAACCTCTTCGCCTCAGGTGTCGGCCTGGTCAAGGAGCGCAGGCGTCAAGTCTCGGCGACCGAAACAAATCAGGTCAGTCTGGCACGGGCACCCCTTTTTGTCAAGTCGTGCAGTTGCCGAGGCATCGTGGGGGAGCGGAGGCGCCCATGACCAATCAATCGCCACGCGGCACCCAAGGCCGCGGGCTATTGTGGCCCGCGATGCTTCGCACTTGCCCCTTCGCTTCTCTGCTAAGCCAAGTCCGGGCATGCCTTGGGCCCGGGGGCTACTGTCGGCGTTCTGGGAATGGGGGTCCCAAGACTTGCCTGCCTGCGGCCTGCAGCGTGGCTCAAGTGGGGGCCCAGTGTGGCCCAGCTTCATCAGCTCAAGCTCAAAACCCTCGCGAGGGGCCAAGCCTCGCGGGGCGGACGACAGGGAGCCTCCTCAGGCAGGCTCGCGAGGAGGCGGAGAGATCAAGGCAGGGTACCTCACGAGGGTGCCCCGTGACGCAAGCCATGAGGATCGAGGACCAGGTGGGCGCCAGGCGGGTGCCGGCCTGCACAGTGTCCTTGTTTCCCTTTCGGTGCAAAGGGGGCAAGCACAGGCCAAGGCATCAGGCAAAGGTTACCGCTTGGGTGCAACAAGACCAAGACCAGTAGAACGGCAGGATGGAGGTCATCGTGGAGCCCAGGACGGCGTCACCACCAGAGCCTTTGGCAGTCGAAGACCAACTTTAGTCAGGATAAGTGTACTAGATGTTCGCCTTCAAAATGTCCAATTGTCGGTGCCCTTCCCGCTCATTATTTGGGAAGAGGCCCAGGGCCTCCGCCTATAAATAGGACTAGCCACCACCTAGTAGAGGAGGACGGCGCAAAGGGTCGACGAATCAACCAGAGAGAGAGAGAGAGAGAGAGAGAGAGAGAGAGAGAGAGAGAGAGAGAAGCTCCCTGTCGTCCGCCCCGCGAGGCTTGGCCCCTCGCGAGGGTCTTGAGCTTGTGTTGATGAAGATGGGCCGTGATGGGCCCTCCTTTGAGCCACGCCGCAGGCCGCAGGCACGCAAGTCTGGGGACCCCCGTTCCCAGAACGCCGACAGTAGCCCCCGGGCCCAAGGCGCGCCCGGACTTGGCCGAGCAGAGAAGTGAAGGGGCAGTCACGTGGCAATCATGGCCTCGACAGCTCTGGCGTTTTGGGCGCCAGTGGTGTTGATTGGTCGTGGGCGCTCCACTTCCCCACGACGCCGGGCAACCGCATCGAATTGACAAGTCCCTCGCACGCAAAGCGGGTCATGATTACCTGCGACAGGAGGCCGCGGTTGGCCTCCTCTCGCTTTAAATCTGAACGACGCGTGCCCTTCCAGTCTGTCCCCTCTTGCTTCTCCTCCTTCTTCATGGCTCCGCCGAGGAAGTTCTCGGCCGCAGAGAAGGGGAAGGCCTGCCAGGTTGAGCCTGCCTCTCTCCCGCCCAAGCCTGGGTCGAGGCCGCCCTTGCAAACATCCTGTGGCTCCCACGGTGACTCCCCGTACACGGGAGGTGATCTCCGCCATGGTGATGGACGGCATAGCTGCTGCCGGGTGCGCCACGCCGACCTCTAGGCCAAGCGCCCGCTGCTTGTGGAGGTGTTGCCGAGTTTGTTGTGGTCGGCGGAGCCGACTTGCGCTCTGGCTTCAGCCTTCCTCGCTCCTCCCAGGTGAGCTCCTGGCGCCCGGGCGGCCTCCGCCCGTGCACGGCTGCTGCAGCGGGCCTCCTGGCTTGCTGGAGGTCTCCACTACCTGGGAGTCTGGCCCTGACCATGGCCGGCGAGACATTTGCTGCTGCGGGCCTGAGCCGCCGTGCACCCTGCACTTCAAGTTCGACGGGATGCCACCTTTATGTGAGGGTGTTCGGGAGGATGGTCGCCGCTGGGTGCTGCCCCGAGGATGACGACCGCGGCCGAGGGCCCAGCCCCGCGATGATGGAGAAGACAGCACACGCGTGGTCGGCGGCGCCAGTGGCTCCTCGAGCTTCATCTATTCTTCTTCGGCAGCGGCTCCTCCAAAGCAGAAGCGGCCGCGATCAGCCCCCATGCTGTCGGCCTCGCTTGAGGGTGGTAGCGGTCCGCCTACCGCCGCTACCGGTGAAGCGCGAGAGGAGTCCGCCCGAGCCCCGGGCGTGCTCGAGTCTTCCCTCGCTGGTTGGTGCTTCAAGCGAGCCGCTACTGATTTGTTCTTCCTTTTTCTTTTTCCTGTGAGAAAGACAGAGTGTGGGGCCCCTGCAAGGTTTGACTTCTATTCGCCGCTAATCATCATACTGTTTCTCGCTATTTCAGATCGCGGTTTCGGCCGACGCCGCTGGCAGTAGGTAGTTCCAGCCTCGGCCGTGAGGGC
>JAHIAM010002685.1:0-84291 GCA_021605205.1 Aegilops longissima
TTGAGCAAAAGCGTCTTGGTTTGATTGAGGACGAGGAACTTGATCATCAACTTGCTATTGTGAATGCTTGTCATGTAGCGGGTTGCGAGATGCATGACGGTCTTGACGAGCGGCACGACGAAGTGATGAGGACATCAATACCATTGTTACACCCACAGCCCCTACTGCTACATATACTGGACCAATTACTAGAGCTCGCGCACGCCAATTAAATTATCAGGTACTTTCGTTTCTTGGTAATGATTCTAATGTTCATGAGAATATGATGCTGCCTAAATTGGATACATTTGTTTTGCTTACAAATGAAGGCCCTAGCTTGGAGAAGGATGGACATTGGAGCAAGAACAAGCATGGAGATAATGCCATGCTAAAGGGAACAGAACGGAGTTACAAGTGATGATTTTAGGACTTTGAAGCCACCATAATGGATGCATGAAGCCTTGGACGAAATATACAAGATGCTACTTCATAAATGTCGTCCGAGGCTATTCTAGGTGCTCGTCACCTTATTAGTGGGCCAGGCCCATGTAATTTCGAAATACTTAAGTATAGGCTGTTTTAGAGTCCATATGTGTGGGGAAACAAGAGTTAGGGTTGATTTGGACCCCTCCACCAAGGGCCACGAAATTCCCCCTCTTCCTCCATATATACAGCCCTTAGGGCATCGTTTAGACCTTGGGTTTTGTTTAGATTAAAAGTTCGCCATAGCTGCAACTTCGCTGCATTGCCGTTTGTGTTCAACGACGAGACAAAGGCGACACAGAACCCCACCTTGATCAATAAAGCTTTCATCTTATATTCGCAATATCCAGATTGCAATCTCAGTTTCTTGCTTGTTCTTCGTTTGCTCGCAGGAAGCAGACCCTCGTGGTCAGGTTGATCGTGCTCGGCGTGGTCAATAACCTCTCGGAGTTGGTTTAGCGATTGCTAAGCGCGACGTCCTCGACGTTCGTAGTCGGATCGTCAAAGTCGACTTCCTCCAAAGCGAAAACCACATCTCATCGAAGGCGGGACACCTTTGCCTCTATCAAGTGGTATCGAGTTCCAGGTTGCTCGGTGAGATTTTACAGTTTCCGTAGTTTAGATCGAGTCTGTTCTTCATACCTATAGTCCACGAAAAAGCCACAAAAAAATTAGGGTTAGTTCATCATATCCGAACCAATCGAGCCTTTGCATAATCTTTTTAGGGTTTTGCTTTGTTGAATTTGCGGTTGCATCGTCGTGTCTAGTTGCTGGTCTTAGCGTCTAGTCTTTTAGAGTTTGAGTTCGGTCATAAGTTGTCACGCCGCCACCGCACCATCATCATCGCCCTCGCCACCTACCATCACCGCTTGAATCCGTATCCATATACCACCACCAATCCGTGTCCATATACCACCACCGATCCATATCCATATACTACCACCGCTACCACCACCGCTGCCATATACCACCACCATATATCCACCACCAATCCGAAGTTCCTTGCATATTTGGGTTGTTTTGAGATCCATCTAGTTTCCGATTCGTGTTTCCTTGCGGAGTAGGTTTGGAAAAAAAATTCAAAACGTACTTGTCAAAAAAAATTTGGCTATCCTATTTTTAGGTGTTTATAAGCGTATTGAGACAGTCGCCGTTATAGAAAGTTTTTTTTGACCCGTTTCCAATTTTTGGGTCCGGGCAGTCGAAAAAAAAAATTTGGTCAAAAAAATTTTCGTGCCCATCCTGTCAGTTTGACCTGGGAAGAGTTTTGAGACACTCGCCATTATAGTGATTTTTCGCAAAAAAAAAAAAAGCAGCGCAAAAAAAAAAGCAGCGAAAAAAAAAAGCGAATTTTTTTTCCAGAGTGTGCTTTTCCCTTGTTTACGTGCAGCGCCGTGATTTTGTTAGTGTTCTAGGCTCGCGTCTCTAGCACGGCCTAGCCTAGGACCAGCACAGTACCGTCATTGAGCGTTTATTCAACTTTGCATCTCTGAATTGATTATTGCTGACCCTTTTTGCTACCATATTATAAGCCTTCCCAGCTCCACATACATCTACATCGTGCGTTTGACTCTCCCTGGTAATCGCTCTATCCAAGCTTTGAGAGTTTTGACTACATCGGTTGATCACCTTTCTTCTTGGGTAAGAACTGGTAAGACTTTGAGATTTGCTTGACGGATTTGTGATCGTCCACCACACCACCACCACCACTTCCTAGTAGTCTGTCAATCATATTCTTGTGTGTTTCTATTGCTGCTAACCATGGCAGGATCACAAGCCGGCGAATTTGGGAGAACATGACAAACAAAGCGCTACATGATAAGTTTCAACAAATGATGAGTGGGCAGGTGGAAGATGTGCTAAATAGATTTGAAGAGGCCATGGAGAAGATAGATGGCATTGAGAAGGCGTTCGAAACAAAGCTCGATAACAAGTTTAATGAATTGCTCGCGCGTCTACCACCACCACCACCGGCGGCACCTAACGCACCTCTACAACAACAAGGACTACCTCCACATCGCGAAACAGCCCTCCGCCGAGCTTTCCGTGTCCCTCTTCACCTGGCCAAGCTGCTTGGTGCTGCTGTTGATATACGTGGCTCCTGCTGCTGCGGCGGGGAGGATGATTATGTGAGAGCTTACGAGGATGAGGTTGATCAACATCGAACCACGTGCAACCACCAGCACCACAACCACCAGGTCGTCCACATGCAAATAATGGCAATGTTGGGCTCCCCTTCAGTACGAGATCATGACCATCTCCCTAAACTGAAATTGAATATTCCACCATTTGAGGGTAGATATGTTCTGATATATATCTTACTTGGGAATTAGAAACTGAACAACGATTTACATGTTTACAATATCCACGAGGAGAGGCGTGTTCTGCTGCTTTGTTTGTGCTTTCACTAGCTTTGCATGTGTTTGGTGGTCGAACATTGTAGATTATATCCTGTTCCAGCTACTTGGGCTGCTTTGAAAACTGCTATGCGTACTCGTTGGGTTCCACCTTATTATCAACGTGAATTACTTCAAAATTGCAGCGCTTAAGACAAGGAAAAATTCGGTGAAGAATATTATCGGGAATTACAAAGCTGGCTTGATTAGATGTGGTATTGTTGAGGAGAATGAAGCTATGCTTGCACGCTTTTCTGGGTGGATTAAATAGAGATTCAGACCATTCTAGACTACAAGGATTATAATAATATCACTCGATTATTCCATCTTGCTTGTAAAGCTGAGCGTGAAGTGCAGGATCGATGTGCCTTGGCGCGGACTAACTTTTCTGCAGGTCGACCTTCATCATGGACACCCGTGCATCATCTACTTCACACGTTCTACTACACCGGCACCTCCGTGGCTGCCACCTCCAACCGTGATACAAGAAAGCAGGCACAACCACCACTATCTCGCCAAGAGCACACTGCAGGGCCTACAGAGCTCTTCTTCTTCCATGGCGTCAACGGGCACACAAGTGATATTATTTGTCGTCGTTGTAAGGGAAGAGGACATTTTTGAGAGAATGCCAATCTCAGCGTGTGATGATTGCTACGAGGATGGTGGGTATGAGTCGCTAGTGACTATGATGAAGAGACTTTGGCTCTTATTACACATGAAGAACACGGTGGAGATGATTACGATCTGAGACGCAATACATGGCTTTGAAGATCTTGACAGGTATGAATGTTTAGTTGCTCAACGTGTTTTGAGTGTGCAGGTTACACAAGCTGAGCAAAATCAGAGGCATAACTTGTTCCATACAAAGGGAGTTGTGAAGGAACGTTCTATTAGCGTCATCATAGATGGAGGGTGCTGCAACAACTTGGCTAGCATGGATATGGTGGAGAAGCTTTCTCTCACCACAAGACCACATCCACATCCTTACTACATCCAATGGTTCAACAACAGCGGCAAGGTTAAGGTAACACGTCTGTTCGTGTGCATTTTAGTATCTCTACATATGCTGATTATGTTGATTGTGATGTGGTACCTATGCAAGCATGTTCCTTATTACTTGGTAGACCATGGCAATTTGATAAAAATTCTGTACACCATGGTAGAAACAATCAGTATACTCTTGTTCACAAGGATAAAAATATTACTTTGCTTCCTATGACTCCTGATTCCATTTTGAAAGATGATATTAATAGAGCTAATAAAGCAAAACAGGAGAAAATAAGAGTGAAAATCAGATTGTGGCAAAAGAATTTGAGCAACAAATGAAGCCTAATAATAAACCATCTAATGTTGCTTTGAAATTAAACTGAAAAGTGCATGTTTATTTGCCACCAAATCTGATATTGATGAGCTAGATTCTAGCACATCTGTTTGCTATGCTTTTGTGTGCAAATAGGCATTATTTTCATTCGAGGGCGTGCCTTCCTCTTTGCCCCTGCTGTCACTAACATTTTGCGGGGAGTTCACGACGTCTTCCCACAAGACGTGCCACCGGATTACCACCTATTCGAGGGATTGAGCATCAAATTGACTTAATTCCGGTGCATCGCTACCCAACCGCGCACCATACCGTACCAATCCGGAGGAGACGAAGGAGATTATCGTCAAGCATGAGAGCTGCTCGACAAAGGTTATATACGCGAATCTCTTAGTCCTTGTGCTGTTCCTATTATACTAGTGCCTAAAAAGGATGGTACGTCGGCGTATGTGTGTTGATTGTAGAGGCATTAATAATATTACTATTCGTTATCGTCATCCTATTCCTAGGCTAGATGATATGCTTGATGAATTGAGTGGCTCTACAATATTCTCCAAAGTTGATTTATGTAGTGGATACCATCAAATTCGTATGAAATTGGGAGATGAATGGAAAACAGCATTTAAAACTAAGTTTGGATTATATGAGTGGTTAGTCATGCCTTTTGGGTTAACTAATGCACCTAGTACTTTCATGATATTAATGAGCGAAGTTTTACGTGCTTTCATTGGACGATTTGTGGTAGTTTACTTTGATGATATACTGATTTATAGCAAATCTTTGGAAAAACATTTGGAACATTTACGTGTTGTTTTAATGCTCTACGTGATGCACGCTTGTTTGGTAACCTTGGGAAGTGCACCTTTTGCACCGACCGAGTATCTTTTCTTGGCTATGTTGTTACTCCACAGGAATTGAAGTTGATAAAGCCAAGATTGAAGCTATTGAGAGTTGGCCGCAGCCCAAAACGGTCACACAAGTGAGGAGTTTTCTTGGACTCGCTGGTTTCTATAGGCGTTTTGTGAGAGACTTTAGCACCATTGCTGCACCTCTCAATGAGCTTACAAAGAAGGATGTGCCTTTTGTTTGGGGTACCGCATGGGAAGAAGCCTTCACGGTATTGAAAGATAAGTTGACACATGCTCCTTTACTCCAACTTCGACTTTAATAAGACTTTTGAGCTTGAATGTGATGCTAGTGGAATTGGATTAGGAGGTGTGTTATTACAAGATGGCAAACCTGTTGCATACTTTTCTGAAAAATTGAGTGGGCCTAGTCTGAACTATTCTACTTATGACAAAGAATTATATGCTCTTGTTCGGACTTTAGAGACATGGCAACATTATTTGATAGAGGCAAAGGTGTCCCGTCTTTCGATGAGATGTGGTTTTCGCTTTGGAGGAAGTCGACTTTGACGATCCGACTCTTAACGTCTTGAGGACGTCGCGCCTTAGCAATCGCTAAACCAACTCCGAGAGGTTATTGACCACACCGAGCACGATCAACCTGACCACGAGGGTCATTTCCTGCGAGCAAGCGAAGAACAAGCAAGAAACTGAGATTGCAATCTGGATATTGCGAATATAAGATGGAAGCTTTATTGATCAAGGTGGGGTTCTGTGGCGCCTTTGTCCAGTCGTTGAACACAAACGAAATCGCCAAGTTGCAGCTATGGCGAACTTTTAATCTAAACAAAACCCAAGGTCTAAACGGTGCCCTAAGGGCTGTATATATGGAGGAAGAGGGGGAATTTCGTGGCCCTTGGTGGAGGGTCCAAATCAACCCTAACTCTTGTTTCCCACACATACGGACTCTAAAAACAGCCTATACTTAAGTATTTCGAAATTACATGGGCCTGGCCCATTAATAAGGTGACGCAGCACCTAGAATAGCCTCGGGACGACATTTATGAAGTAGCATCTTGTATATTTCGTCCAAGGCTTCATGCACCCATTATGGTGGCTTCAAAGTCCTGAAATCATCACTTGTAACTCCGTTCTTGTTCCCCTTATGCATGGCATTATCTCCATGCTTGCTCTTGCTCCAATGTCCATCCTTCTCCAAGCTAGGGCCTTCATTTGTAAGCAAAACAAATGTATCCAATTTAGGCAGCATCATATTCTCATGAACATTAGAATCATTACCAAGAAACGAAAGTACCTGATAATTTAATTGGCGTGCGCGAGCTCTAGTAATTGGTCCAGTATATGTAGCAGTAGGGGCTGTGGGTGTAACAATGGTATTGATGTCCTCATCATTATTTATGGCCCAAAGAATTTGTTATACATTCTGATCATGAATCTTTGAAACATATTAAAAGTCAAGCTAAACTGAATCGTAGACATGCTAAATGGGTTGAATTCATTGAGACTTTCCCTTATGTCATTAAACACAAGAAGGGTAAAGAAAATGTTATTGCTGATGCTTTGTCTCGTCGCTATACTATGCTTTCACAACTTGACTTCAAAATATTTGGTTTGGAGACCATCAAAGATCAATATGTGCATGATGCTGATTTTAAAGATGTAATGCAGAATTGTAAAGAAGGAAGAACATGGAACAAGTTCGTTATTAATGATGGTTTTGTGTTCCGTGCTAACAAGCTATGCATTCCTGCTAGCTCTGTTCGTCTTTTGTTGTTGCAGGAGGCGCATGGAGGAGGATTAATGGGACACTTTGGCGTCAAGAAGACGGAGGATATACTTGCTACACATTTCTTTTGGCCAAAGATGAGGCGGGATGTTGAGCGTTTTGTTGCTCGCTGCACTACATGTCAAAAAGCTAAGTCACGACTCAATCCTCATGGTTTATATATGCCTTTGCCTGTGCCTAGTGTTCCTTGGGAGGATATATCTATGGACTTTGTTTTAGGTTTACCTCGAACAAAGAAGGGGAGGGATAGCATATTTGTTGTCGTGGATAGATTCTCGAAAATGGCACACTTTATACCATGTCATAAAAGCGATGATGTTGTTAATGTTGCTGATTTGTTCTTTCGTGAAATTATTCGCTTGCATGGTGTGCCAAATACTATTGTTTCAGATCGTGATACTAAATTTCTTAGCCACTTTTGGAGATGTTTATGGGCTAAGTTGGGGACTAAACTGCTTTTTAGTACTACTTGTCACCCCCAAACTGATGGACAAACTGAAGTAGTCAATAGAACATTGTCTACTATGCTTAGGGCTGTTTTGAAGAATAATAAGAAAATGTGGGAAGTATGCTTGCCTCATATTGAATTTGCTTATAATCGTTCATTGCATTCTACAACTAAGATGTGCCCTTTTGAAATTGTGTATGGCTTCCTACCTCGTGCACCTATTGATTTGTTGCCTCTTCCATCTTGAAGAAGGTTAATTTTGATGCTAAAGAATGTGCTGAATTGATTTTAAAATGCATGAGATAACTAAGGAAAACATTGAGCGTATGAATGCTAAATATAAACTTCTTTGGAGATAAGGGTAGAAAACATGTTGTCTTTGCACCGGAGATCTTGTTTGGTTACATTTGCGTAAGGATAGGTTTCCTAATTTGCGCAAATCAAAGCTAATGCCACGTGCTTGATGGTCCATTTAAGGTGTTAGAGAAAATAAATGATAATGCATATAAACTTGAGCTGCTGCAGATTTTGGGGTTAGTCCCACTTTTAACATTGCAGATTTGAAGCCTTATTTGGGTGAGGAATATGAGCTTCCGTCGAGGGCGACTTCATTTCAAGAAGGGAGGATGATGAGGACATCAATACCATTGTTACACCCACAGCCCCTCTTGCTACATATCTTGGACCAATTACTAGAGCTCGCAAGACGCCAATTAAATATCGGTACTTTCGTTTCTTGGTAATGATTCTAATGTTCATGAGAATATGATGCTGCCTAAATTGGATACATTTGTTTTGCTTACAAATGAAGGCCCTAGCTTGGAGAAGGATGGACATTGGAGCAAGAACAAGCATGGAGATAATGCCATGCATAAGGGGAACAAGAACGGAGTTACAAGTGATGATTTCAGGACTTTGAAGCCACCATAATGGATGCATGAAGCCTTGGACGAAATATACAAGATGCTACTTCATAAATGTCGTCCCGAGGCTATTCTAGGTGCTCGTCACCTTATTAGTGGGCCAGGCCCATGTAATTTCGAAATACTTAAGTATAGGCTGTTTTAGAGTCCGTATGTGTGGGGAAACAAGAGTTAGGGTTGATTTGGACCCCTCCACCAAGGGCCACGAAATTCCCCCTCTTCCTCCATATATACAGCCCTTAGGGCACCGTTTAGACCTTGGGTTTTGTTTAGATTAAAAGTTCGCCATAGCTGCAACTTGCGTGCATTTCGTTTGTGTTCAATGACCGGACAAAGGCGACCAGAACCCCACCTTGATCAATAAAGCTTTCATCTTATATTCGCAATATCCAGATTGCAATCTCAGTTTCTTGCTTGTTCTTCGTTTGCTCGTAGGAAACAGACCCTCGTGGTCGTTGATCGTGCTCGGCGTGGTCAATAACCTCTCGGAGTTGGTTTAGCGATTGCTAAGGCGCGACGTCCTCGCACGTTCGTAGTCGGATCGTCAAAGTCGACTTCCTCCGAAGCGAAAACCACATCTCATCGGAAGACGGGACACCTTTGCCTCTATCACGAAGAGTGTTCGAAGTAGGTGTACTTGAGTCGTAGAAGGTGTCGTCGGAGTGTCGACTCGATCGGCTCCGTCTTGATGATGAAGAAGTTGAATGATGCCGCTTTCTCATCAATGCGCGGATCTCGTCCGTTCTTTCATCATTCTCTTGCTTGTGAGCGTCCAACTTGTTGTCGAAGTAGTCTCTTGTACGTTTCTCGGAGAGTCGCAAGTCGGTGGCGAGATTGTCAATGCGGTCGCTCATTGCTTGTTGTTCTTGGTGCAACGCTCGTTGTGCACCAAAGAGGTGGCTCTTGGTGACGTATGATGACATGTCGTCGTCTTGTTCGGTGAAGAGTGGGTTGGTAGAAGTACTTGGCCTATCCATCATTCCAAGCAAAAATGTGAGTGGTAGAATGGAGAAGAACTTATACCAATGTACCTTTGAGCGATGTTGATGATGAATCAAGTTCACTCAAATGCGGACAATGAAATAGCACTATTGGTACCAATTCTTGTCGGTTCTCACACCTACACAAATAAAAGCTTATGGTGGAGCTCGGTTAGGATGGTGGCACAAAATTTTATGCAATTGTAAGTGAGACTCAATAATGTTGGAAATGATTCACAAATTTGCAAATGCAACAAGTAGACCAATAGCAAGATATGGTACACGGAAACACACACGCAAATAGATAATATGGGGTTATGCAACCAAGGATGAGCCAAAATGTGAATTCACCAAGATGCTTTTGTTGCACAACACTAGAGAGACGCTAGCACGATTGCACAATAGGCGGATACGAACTTGTGCACAACCTACTAAGCAAAAATGCAACGACTTCTATCCCAAGTATGCTATATGTATGGTGTTTCGATGTGTTGATCCAAGATGATCAAGTATGACAATCTTAATGTTGTATGATGCTATGGTTCTTGCTCATAAGCTCTTTACTTATCTTTCTCTTTTTTTTGCTTAAAAGCTTGATTGGCTCTTTCTCTTTTGAGCTCTTTTCTCATGCAAAACTTCACGAACCAAGATAGCAATTGTGTATGCGATGACAACTTTGTGACACACAAGTTGATGCCAAGATAAGCACCACTTTGGTATTGTATGTATGCTATGGAGTATGATCACTAATGTGCACAAGTCACGTTGCCGGCAATACTCAATGGCTAGTCTCGATGGGTAAGCAACGCAAAAGATTGGCTATGATGGTTATCAATGCAATTGCAAGTTATGAAAAAGATGTCGACGATGTTACCGTCCTTGGCGAAGATGAGCGGTGGTGATGTTGCTGTTGAAACGTACCTAGATAGCCGAAACACAAAAGGATACGGAAACCCCAACTCAAATTCTCAAAGCAAAATTTGGCAACAATGTCGGAGTTGTTAGTGGGAGAGGCTATGGAGGTGTTATGCGGAAGTGGAGGAGGTAAGTGGAAGTGTATGTGGGCACGGGACAAAATTTGGCAAGGGTTAGGCGGTAAACGGGGTGGTGGATGGGAATTGCTGCTGCCAGGGGCCGGATGTCCGGGCCGGAAGCCGGATGTCTGGGGTGCCGGATGTCCGGGCTGGTCGGGCCGGATGTCCGGGCTCTGGGTCCGTGGACGAACTCGATGAACACCGCGTGGAGCGGTCAAATCCGGGGCAAAATTCGGGCAATTTTGTGGATGGAAATTGTGGAAATGGTGGGGGAATGCTAGATCTACCTGCAACACACGAAATCCGCGGATCAAATCCAACAAAACTTCATCACACCAACAAATCACAAAAAAAAAAAATTGGGGCTATTTTTGGTGGGGATTTTCGAATTTAGAACGAAAACAACAAAATCAAGCTAGAAAAAGAGGGGTAGGGGCTCCAATAACGTGATCAACGTGGCTCATGATACCAAGATGATGTAGGGCGGAACCCTATGTGGATGATCTTTCACATTGGAGCGGATCCTACGGGGAATCACGAAGAACACGCGGAAGAACAAGAGGGAAACACGGAGGAAACGAGAGAGAAATCACTTAACCAACAAGAGATCAATCACACAAGTGCTAGATCACCGAACACAAAGAGGTACATATGATTCAAAATCAACAAAGGAAAGATACACGAGTAGCCGTTCTTCTCCGAGAGGAGGTCTTGATGGGGTCCACCCTAGAAGGGGGTCTTGAATCCGCTTGGGGGATCTTCTCCGTAGAGGTCCTGAGGTCCGAGGAGAAGTAGCCAAGTGGATGAGCAAGGGCTCTCACACAAAATATGAGCTAATCCAATGCTAACCCTAGAAAGAGGAAGGGGATGGAGTATATATAGTCTAGGGGACAGAGAGGTACATGGGTCTCGGCCCGGATGCACTGCACGCAGGCAGGGGAGGCCGGATGTCCGGGCGTCGGGCCAGATGTCCGGGCCTTCACGAGGTGCTGGATGTCCGGGCTAGCATGCGGATGTCCGGCTGGGCGCCACTTCGCCAATCGGGTGCGTGGCGCCGGTTCGGGCTTCGGCGGATATCCGGGCTGGGGCCGGATGTCCGGGGCACGGTGGCCGGATGTCCGGGCCCTGTAGGGTTCCTGGCTGGGCTGCGGCTGATGTGTTGGCGTCTCCAGGGGCCGGATGTCCGGGACCTTGGTCGGATGTCCGGGGCCTGGGGGGTGAACTTGCCCGCTTCCGTGGTCCTCTTCATCCGTGGACTTGGCGGCTCGTCCGTCTTCACGTGCATCTTCAGAAGGCTCCTCTTGACACCTAATGATGCATAGCATAACGGACTTAGGTAGTAGCCATGTCTCGAGTGGATCATATGTGATATCACTAAGGAAGGAGGTCACCTCGTTCTCGAGAGCTCTAGCTCTAGCTCGTGTCATGGGTCCTCTTGGCTCTTGATGAGACGGTTGTAGATCCATGGGGATGATCGTGGGATGCTCCGCATCATATTCCAGTTCATGCTCACCACCGCCGGTTGGTTCCTCCACTGTTGCACCTACTAGAGCAGCCCCACCTCAGATTATGAGCGCGACATCATCTCAAGTGTATGGTGCATTGTCAACGCCCGTACCTACATCAGCTACGTCTTTGCGACAAGGTAACAGTAAAGGTATTAATGATATAACTTCACATGAGAATGATGCATCCCTAGTTAACTTGAGTGCATCATGTGTTGAGTTACCTGGTGATTTGAGCACATCGCCTATTTTAGAGAATCTTGATACTGTCATGTGATCAAACAACTGAAATACCAACAATTTTGAGTGCACCCATTGAATTAATTGTTGATGCAAAAGAATCAATGTTTAATCATTTTGATATGACCTCTAATCTTGGTGATGATTCTGTGTCGAATGACCTATTGCATGTTTGCTTATTTAAGCATGTTGTAGCATGTAAATTTGATGCAAGTAAGGTTTATTCACCAATGTTGGGATGGTTTAATGATGAACATTGTCAATCTTTTGAAATGAATAAGAGCTTCACTTATATGTGCAAACTGAGTTGCAATATTTTCATGCCTTCTACTTCTTGTGATAATGTTTTGGCTTTAGATTTTATGAACTATGCAAGTTACTCATCTATTCATCTGTCATATGTGCAAAAATCAAGGGAAGTAAAAATGGATGACATATACATATACAACATGTACACCTTGTCTCTTTTGTTAGCCACATTTCAGACTAAGCAACGCCGAGGACGGCTTTGTTTTCAAGAAGTGGAGGATGATGAGGACATGACTACCTTGGATAAGACGACAAATATTGCATACATGCATATTTGTCAGGTGATTTCTAGTGCAAACTATTCAATAATCTATTTATGTTATCCCGAACAAAAATACTTCACATACTTTTGTGTTTTGTCTAATTGCAGGTGTATGGGAGTTTTGTACAATACACATATGAAGATAAGGGAAAAGGAGAAGTTTATGTGATGTTTAAAAAGTCCTCTCACGTCACTTTTGGGCCAAGAGAAGATAGAGTCCAAGTCTCTCACGTTCTGGATTCAGATTCGGACTGCACAAACATACCTGACTCAAAACGCCAACAACTTTTCATACGGACTCCGAATTGGGTGATTCTTTTTTTGTTGGAAAGTAGATTTCATGCTCTTTCCAACCCAGTTGGAATCACCTTAAATCCGTCCAGAGCGTTGAGTTATGGACGAAACAATCTGACGCTGCACCAGAATCCGACTCAAACTATAAGTCCAAAGGTGTTACGTCACCTCCACTTGGGCCCATTGGCCTTGTGAGACCTAGGGTTAGTTTTAGGCTGCCTTGGGACGTCCTCCCACCTCCTTGGCCGCCACCCCTTGCTCCTATATAAGTAGATCCATCTAGTAGCTTTTCCCTTGGGATTTGTTTAGTTAAAAGTTAGCCATTGCAACTTCGTGTACTTCATTTCTGTCCAACGACCAGACCAAGACCGCTAACGGATCCCCACCATTATCAATACTTTATATATATTCGCAATATTTAGATTGCTTTATCATATTCTTGCTTGTTCTTCGATTGCTTGCAGGAATAGACCTTTGTGGTCGGGTTGATCGTGCTCCAGCGTGGTCAATAACCTCTCGGAGTTGGTTTAGCGATTGCTAAGGCGCAACGTCGTGCACGTTTGTAGTCGGATAGTCAAAGTCGTCTACACCAAATCGATAGTTATCATCTCATCGAAAGATCGGGACACCCTCGCCTCTATCATTTCATGGATGAAAGATGGGTAAACTTGGGGAAATGCTAGATCCACTCGAAACCAAGCAAATCCATGGATCAAAATCAACAAAACATCATCAAACCAACAAATCACAAAAAACATTGGGGCTATTTTTGGTGGGGAATTTTCGAATTTGGGGAAGAACACAACAAAATCAAGCTAGAAAAAGAGGGGTAGGGGCACCAAATTCGTGATCAACCTTGCTCTGATCCAAGATGATGTAGGGCGGAATCCTATGTGGACGATCTTTCACGTTTGGAGAGAATCCCTACGAGGAACACGAAGAACGAGCGGAAGAGCACGAGGGAAATCACGGGGAAAAACACAAGAGAATCACTCAAACCAACAAGATTTGATTACACATGCGCTAGATCGATGAACACAAAGAGAGATACACGATCCACGATCAACAAAGGATGATACAAGAGGTAACCGGGTTCTTCTCCGCGAGGAGGTCTTGATTGTCTTCCCTTGAAGGGGTCTTGAATCCGCTTGGGGGATCTTCTCCGAAGAGGTCCTGAGCTCCGAGGAGAAGTAACCAAGTGGATGAGCAAGGCTCTTACGCAAAATATGAGCTAAACCATTGCTAACCCTAACTAGGAGGAGGTGGAGGAGTATATATAGTCTAGGCGAATGAAAGGGTAAGTGGCTTCGGCACAACACACGGGCGGGCGCACAGGCGTCGGACGTCCGACAGGTACCGGACGTCCGGTGGCTCGCGAGGGTCCGGTCGTCCGGTGCATGTCGTACGTCCGGCGTTTTGGCTCTGGACAGGTGGTGTCGGACGTCGGGTCGGCGTCGGTCGTCCGGGCGCTGGAGAGTGTCGGACATCCGGTGTCTGGTGGTCGTCCGGGCGCTGGGAGTCGTCGGATGTCTGGTGGCTCCGGTCGTCCGTAGATTCGGCTCGGGTCCTCAGGGGCTGGACGTCCGGGCTGGGCCGGTCGTCCGGCGGCTGTAGCTTCACGCAACTTCTTCTCTTGGTCCTTTTACTTGGCGTCCTCGCTAGCTGTTCCGTTGGATGTGGTGGCTTCGTGGCTTTCCTCCAAGTACCTGATCATGCATAGAACACACGTTGGAGGTAGTAGCCATGTCTCACATGTAGGAAGTGAAGGTTCGGAAAGAAGCGAGTTCACCTTGTGTCCAATGGCGTATAGTTGAGGTCTCGTCATAAGTCCTCTTGGGGTTTGGAGAGTAGTCGGAGTGTACATGGGGATGAACGTGGGATGCTCCGCATCATTGTTTCTCTTGCGAATTTGTGAATCTCTTTCAACATTATTGACTGTTGCTAACATTTTTGCATCAAATTTTTATGCCACTATCCTCACCAAGCTCCACCATAAGCCTTATTTGTGTAGGTGTGAGAAACCGACAAGAATTGGTACAAATTGTGATATTTCCTTGTTACACATTAAGTGATCATTGATCCATTTTCAACATCGGTCAAGGTACATTTGGTATAAGTTCTTCTCTTTCTCCCACTCATATTTTCTCGAGTTTTGTGATGGATAGGCAAGGCATTTCATCTCCGGTCTTCGACAACGACGACGACATTAACAACTACATCACCAAAGCGTCAATCTTCGATCTACAACGACAAATGCAAGGCGCACAATCAAGATTGCGAGAGCGCATCGAGAACATCTCCATCGACATTCGTCACTCCGGAGCAAGGAAAAGGGACTACAACAACAAGAAGCTTTCCACACATAAAGAGGAGCAAGATGCAAGGATGGAGGAGATTAGAGCCTTGATCAAGTCTTCTTCCCCTTCGTCATCTTCAAGGCGGCGACGTTCAAGCCACAAGTCTTCGGAGCGCCCAAGCGATGCAAGTGCAAGTCGTCCACGTCCACATCTCCATGGTGACCACCATCATGTTCGTGATCCACATCGTCATGAAGGGCAAGTCACCTCAAAGCATAATGTGCACGACGACGACGAACGACATCTACTACGAGCTCAAGTGCGACAACGACACCATCATCATGAAGATGCTCAACAAGCACAAATGCACAAGTCCCAAAAAGCTCTACTTCACGCCAAGTCCAAGCTTCATGAGCACAAGAGAAGACTGCGAGACAAGCACCACCACGAGAACGCTACGGCTACTACACCAACCACTTCGGCATCTTTGCCAAGTGTTCTCAAGGCATCTTCGCCTTTCGACGTACGGCATCTTTGCCTACTTCCCGTGAGTTCGCCTACATCGACATCGTCAACAACAAGGCGACCACCTACGAGCGAGGGTGACACTTCCATCTTCGGAAGCCCCTCAAGGAAGATGGCCGAGCATGGGAAATTCTCTTCGGTCATGGAGACGAGCTACGAGGTGCCACATCATATGGGCCTCCAACCACAAGACGGTGACAAGAAGGTTGAGCATGGGACTATCCCTTCAACCAAGGCGACGATAGGAGTTGAGCATGGAGACATTTGCACCAGCATCTCTCCGACACCCACATATCATGAGATGACCCAATTGCCATGTGAGGAGAGCCACCAACCCATGAGTGAGATGAGTAAGTCCACCCTATATGACATTGAGTGCATTTCCTATGAGAGGATGAGTGTGACCACCACTAGTCCCACACTTGAGAGCATGCCACACATCCTATGTGAGGTTGAGAGCCATTTGAGTGACTCCACCAACCATACAAGTGAGAGCATCATATTGGGAGTGAGTGAGCCACAACACTTAGTGAGTGAGGTAGTTGACACGGCATGTGAGGCCACCATGATTTCTAACGACTTAACCTCTACTCCTAGTGTGTTTTCTTCTTTGGTGCTAGGTCTCCTACATGACGACATGCCTACCCTCGGCGAGTCCATCCCTCCAATGGAGACAACGATGGCCATGGTGCACAAAGATGCACCCCCCACATGGTACCATCAAGATGAAGATGACAATGATTGGATCTTCGACACCTCAGCTACAACACATGAGTGATGCTCCAAAGGTAATATAGGTGATGGTGCTTCTCTTGTCCCACTAGTGGACTCTCTTGACAATGATTGCTTTCATGATGTTGATCCACCTATTCCCATGCTTCATGCTAGTGCGACTTCTTCATGTCATGACTTACCTATTTATGATGAATATGATGATGAGCATGTTGAGTTGCCTAGTTGTGATGCTATTCTTCATAGGATATCTTGTGAAAATTCTATTGGTCACTTCATGTTTGACAATCCATTGAACTTGTCATATGCTATGAGTGAGATCTCCCATCTAGCCTCATTTCAATCTCAACATAGTAACTATGCATGCCCCGTTAACATAAATCACATTTGCACTTATGGCATAGATGACGAGATGATAGTCATTGGCTTTTGTTTTTCATGTGATGATATTGCCATGCTTCCTTTACATGATTTGCGCAATTCAACTACTATGCCATGCCATGATCACATTGAACCAAATATGCATTGTTTTGGATGTTGTTAATATTCTCCACGTGATGTTTCTACTCTTGCTCATGAGGAGACCCCCATAGTTTCCTCATACATGTTTGGAGATTTTGATTCATCCCATCCTTTGCATAATTTCCATGATTGCTTGCACCATATGCATTCCATGAATAACAATGCTCTAGATATTTCCCATGATGCATTACACAGTTTGAGTCTCCATTATGCCATGCATAACAACAAACATGTCATGATGGATGACATATTTCTATATCACGCATCTCATTTATTTGAGGATTGGATATTTGGTGCTAACCAACACAAGCATGTATGTATCATGATGGATGATGCGTACATCTACCACGCACACACAATCTTCCCTTTGTCTTTGTTTTGTGTAGGTACTCATTTATACTCGTCAACTTCTCAATCCCAAGAGTTGACGAAACGAGCTCTTGAGAGAAACGATGCTTTGGGATCCCCTGGACTATCATTACCACCGTTCCCTTTGCGGATGGACTACGCGCATCTCTTTTACTTGTCTCTCACACGGCTATGGGCTATTTACCACTTGCCACCTTATGCTCATTTTCCCGTGTTCACTTTGCATGTTATTTTTGCTCCTAAGCCTTTGCCATGCAATTGTGACCCTTGTTTGCATCTACCCATGATTCACAATTATGATACCCCTATGAGTAGTTGCATGCTTGGTGGAGTTCCTTGTTGCTATTGCCATGTTTATCATGCGCCCCATGCTATTGATGCTATTTTGCTCATATCTTGCCTTTATGCTTGTGAAATGTCATGTGCATTTTATATGCCTACTATTTGCACACATGACATGCTTGCCATGATTCCTCCTAGTATGTTGCATCTTCGCACTACTAGCTTGCTTGACTTGATCTCTATGATTGCTTGCTTTGTCGCATCACCCATGTTCCATTACTCGCTTTCTTGGGTTGATGACATATATGTTCATGCCTCTCACTTGATTTGTCTTGATCATTGTCTCTTGTCTCCATTAGTTGCATCTCTCATATCACCTTGTGTTGAGTGCCAACTTGCTATGCTTATTGATCGTGGAGACTTGGACATATTACTTATGATGCATGCTTGCTTACTTGAGCCTATTGTCTTTGGTTGTAGTTGCATCATATGCTTTCATACCATACCACACCTTTTTCTTTCTTATGATAAGAATGATGAAAACACTTGTTGGGTATCTCGCCCCTCGAATGATAGGTCTTGCATTTGCACTAACCTCATTTGTTTTTCCGAGTGTTTGTCATGTTGTTTCATTTTGAAGGATTCACAAGGCGGTACCATAAAAAGACATTTTGGTTATGTGAAGGTGTACATGATGTGCAACACCAACATTTGCGAGAATCTCCTAAAGGTGAACTCCTTCCCTTTGAGCCATCTTCAAATATGCATATTGGATGGGCCATACTTTCATTGTTGTTTCCTTCTTCTTGTCTATATGATACATCTCGTGAACGGAGGAGCGACATTGGAGATTGGCTACATGGACCTTCACATTGATGAGCGCTCGCACTTATTGGATGCATCTTCGGAACTCCACTCATGCCTTGACATCGAGCTTTGGTACACCAACACCTCCATATTTGTTGATTGTGCACATACATGTCATGCTCGATGGACATATCATACTCACCACAAGTTTGCACCCCATGCATGGATTGACTCACATTATGCTTTTCTTGTTGCATCTATTTCCATGTCATCCATGATATATGAGCTTGTGCACTTCCTTAGCAAATTTGTTGTGATCTACCTTGATGGCATATTCATACATCAGGATCATATTGTCCACCATCAATTGCATGATAACATACACATGTTGAGCATTCATTGCCATATTCATGCTATTGATAAACCGTCTCACTATGACATCATTTTGCACCGTGGTTGCATTGATCATATTTACAACACATTTGTGTGCACAATGATTGCATTTCCTCCCATGAATGCTTTGCATCTCATTCTAGATCATCTTAATAAGCTTCATGCGCTTTGTCACAACCAATCTTGCCGCACGGACTCATTCTTACATGATGGACACTTTGTGTGCGCTAACCATTGTATTTCCGAGTGTTGCTTGTGTTTGCTCATTTTGCATGTCTATCACTCTGGCGACACCTTGGACTACTTGGATTGCGCCATGTCTTCAACTTCGTCCAACTACAAGACCGTCTACGACACCCGTTTCCATGGTGATGAGGATCACGATCCGAGGTCGGATCTTTCCCAAGGGGGGGGGGGAGATGATGCGGAGCATCCCATGTTCATCCCCAAGTACACTCCGACTACTCTCCAAACCCCAAGTGGACATATGACGAGACCTCGAATATACGCCATTGGACACAAGGTGAACTCGCTCCTCTCCGAACCTTCACTTCCCACATGTGAGACATGGTTACTACCTCAAATATATGTGCTATGCATGACCAGGAACAAGGAGGGAGACCATGGACAAGACGACGAGGACACCAAGTACAAGGACCAAGAGAAGAGGTTGCCTGAAGCTACAGCCACCGGACGACCGGCCCAGCCCGGACGTCCGGCCCCTGAAGGTCACAACAGCCCAAGGAAACCAGGCCAGCAAATGCTACAGCGGCTGGACGTCCGACCAGGACCGGACGTCCGACGAACTCCAGGCACCGGACGACCGGCCCCCACCGGACGTCCGACCGAAGCGCACCCGAGTCGAATCTACGAAAGTCCGAAGAGCACCAGACGTCCGGACCTCCCCGAGCCTCCGGACGACCGGAACCCACCGGACGTCTGACGCCTGTCTGTGCACAGTGTATTGGACCGAGTCCATGTATCCCCCACTTTGATGAGGACATCAATACCATTGTTACACCCACAGCCCTTGCTGCTATACATACTAGACCAATTACTAGAGTTCGCGCACGCCAACTAAATTACCAGGTACTTTCGTTTCTTGGTAATGATTCTAATGTTCATGAGAATATGATGCTACCTAAATTGGATACATTTGTTTTGCTTACAAATGAAGGGCCTAGCTTGGAGAAGGATGAATATTGGAGCAAGAACAAGCATGGAGATGATGGCATGCGCAAGGGGAACAAGAACGGAGTTACAAGTGATGATTTCAGGGCTTTGAAGCCACCATAACGGGTGCATGAAGCCTTGGACGAAATATACAAGATGCCACTTCATAAATTTCGTCTAGAGGCTATTCTAGGTGCTGCGTCACCTTATTATTGGGCCAGGCCCATGTAATTTCGAAATACATAAGTATAGGCTATTTTTAGAGTCCGTATGTGTGGGGAAACAAGAGATAGGGTTGATTTCGGACCCCTCCACCAAGGGCCACGAAATTCCCCCCTCTTCCTCCATATATACAGCCCTTAGGGCACCGGACTTTGGGTTTTGTTTAGATTAAAGTTCGCCATAGCTGCAACTTCGCGTACTTCGTTTGTGTTCAACGACCAGACAAAGGCATCACAGAACCCCACCTTGATCAATAAAGCTTTCATCTTATATTCGCAGTATCCAGATTGCAATCTCAGTTTCTTGCTTGTTCTTCGTTTGCTCGCAGGAAACAGACCCTCGTGGTCAGGTTGATCGTGCTCCGGCGTGGTCAATAACCTCTCGGAGTTGGTTTAGCGATTTCTAAGGCGCGACGTCCTTGTACGTTCGTAGTCGGATCGTCAAAGTCGATTTCCACCAAAGCGATATCCATCATCTCATCGAAAGACGGGACACCCTCGCCTCTATCAAGTGGTATTAGATTTGCAGGTTGCTCGGTGAGATTTTACAGTTTTTCGTAGTTTAGATCGAGTCTGTTCTTCATACCTACAGTCCACGAAAAAGCCACAAAAAAAATTAGGGTTAGTTCATCATATCCGAACCAATCTGAGCCTTTGCATAATCTTTTTAGGGTTTTGCTTTGTTGAATTTGTGGTTGCATCGTTGTGTCTAGTTGCTGGTCTTAGCGTCTAGTCTTTTAGAGTTTCGAGTTCTGGTCATAAGTTGTCACGCCGCCACCGCACCATCGTCATCGCCTCTGCCACCTACCACCACCGCTCCAAATCCGTATCCATATACCACCACCGATCCATATCCATATACTACAACTGCTACCACCACCGCTGCCATATACCACCACCGCTGCCATATATCCACCACCAATCCGAGTTCCTTGCATATTAGGTTAACTTTCGAGATCCATCTATTTCCAGATTTGTGTTTTCCTTGTCTGAGTAGGTTTCGGATTCCAGCAATCTTTTGTCGTCCGTAGAAGAGGTTGGTTTCCAAAAAAAAGGAGTCCGGAAACCACCCTCCATTTAGGCCAAAAATTTTCCAAAAACGCACTTGACAAAAAAATTTCTGGCTATCCTATTTTTAGGTGTTTCTAAGCGTATTGAGACAGTCGCCGTTAGAGAAAGTTTTTTTTGACCCGTTTCCAGTTTTTGGGTCCGGGCAGTCGAAAAAAAAAATTGGTCGAACAAATTTCGTGCCCATCCTGTCAGTTTGACCTGGGAAGAGTTTTGAGACACTCGCAAAAAAAAAGAGCTGAAAAAAAATCCAGAGTGTGCTTCTCCCTTTTTTACGGCAGCGCCGTGATTTTGTTCGTGTTCTAGGCTCGCGTCTCTAGCACAGTCTAGCCTAGGACCAGCACAGTACCGTCGTTGACCGTTCATTCAACTTTGCATCTCTGAATTGATTATTGCTGATCCTTTTTGCTACCATATTATAAGCCTTCCCAGCTCCACATACATCTACGTCGTGCGTTTGACTCTCCCTGGTAATCGCTCTATCCACGCTTTGAGAGTTTTGACTACAACGGTTGCCGATCACCGCCTGCTGCTGGGTAAGAACTGGTAAGAATTTGAGTTTTGCTTGAGGGATTTGTGACACCCCACCACCACCATATTCCAGTAGGCTGTAGGATCATATTCTTGTCTGTTTCTATTGCTGCTAACTATGGCAGGAACACAAGTCAACGAGATTGACTGGGAGAACATGACGAACAAAGAGCTTCATGATAAGTTTCAACAAATGATGGGTCAACAGGTGGAAGACGTGATGGCCAGCTTTGGAAAGGCAATGGAGAAGGTGGATGACATTGAGAAGTCAATTGACACCAAGTTGGACGCCAAGTTTCATGAATTACTCAAACGCCTCCCACAACCAGTTCTACGCCGCGATACAGTAGGGCGAGCACAGCGTGTTCCTATTGAGCCAGGACAAAATACGGGTGCCGCTGCTACTGCTGTTGGTGCTTCTATAGCTCCTGCTATTACTGCAGAGATGGAGGACTATTACGAGGATGAGGTTGATCAAAATCAGAACTACGTGCAGCCACCAGCACCACCACCAGCAGGTCGACCTCAGGTATATCTTCGCAACGGTAGGCCGGCACCACCACCTCAAGTACGAGATCATGACCATCTCCCTAAACCGAAATTGAATATTCCACCGTTTGAGGGTAGATATGTTCCTGATATATATCTTACTTGGGAGTTAGAAACTGAACAACGATTTACATGTTTACAATATCCTGAGGAGAGACGTGTTCCTGCTGCTGTTTGTGCTTTCACTAGCTTTTGCATGTGTTTGGGGGTCTGAACATTGTAGATTATATCCTGTTCCAGCTACTTGGGCTACTTTGAAAACTGCTATGCGTACTCATTGGGTTCCACCATATTATCAACGTGAATTACTTCAAAAATTGCAGCGCTTAAGACAAGGAAAAAATTCTGTAGAAGAATATTATCAGGAATTACAAACTGGCATGATTAGATGTGGTATTGTTGAGGAGAATGAAGCTATGCTTGCACGTTTTATGGGTGGATTAAATAAAGAGATTCAGACCATTCTAGAGTATAAGGAGTATACTAATATCACTCGTTTATTCCATCTTGCTTGTAAAGCTGAGCGTGAAGTCAGGATCGGCGTGCATTGGCGCGAACTAACTTTTTCGCAGGTCGACCTTCATCATGGACACCACGTGCATCATCTACTTCCTTTGCACCATCACCTCCTTGGTGCCACCTCCAACCGTGATACAAGAAAGCAGGCACAACCACCACTATCTGCCAAGAGCACACCTGCCGGGCCTGCGCAGAGCTCTTCTTCTTCCATGGCGTCAATAGGGCACACAAGTGATATTATTTGTCGTTGTTGTAAGGGAAGAGGACATTATGCGAGAGAATGCAAATGTCAGCGTGTGATGATTGCACGAGGATGGTGGGTATGAGTCCGCTAGTGACTATGATGAGGAGACTTTGGCTCTTATTACACGTGAAGAACATGGTGGAGATGATTCGATCATGAGACGCAATACATGGCTCCTCAAGACGCCGCAGTATGAATGTTTAGTTGCTCAACGTGTTTTGAGTGTGCAGGTCACACAAGCTGAGAAAAATCAGAGACACAATTTGTTCCATACAAAGGGAGTTGTGAAGGAACGTTCTGTGCGCGTCATCATAGATGGAGGGAGCTGCAACAACTTGGCTAGCATGGAGATGGTGGAGAAGCTATCTCTCACCACAAGACCACATCCACATCCTTACTACATCCAATGGTTGAACAACAGCGGCAAGGTTAAGGTAACACATACTGTTCGTGTGCATTTTAGTATCTCTACATATGCTGATTATGTTGATTGTGATGTGGTACCTATGCAAGCATGTTCCTTATTACTTGGTCGACCATGGCAATTTGATAAAAAATCTATACACCATGGTAGAAACAATCAGTATACTCTTAATCATAAGGATAAAAATATTACTTTGCTTCCTACGACTCCTGATTCCATTTTGAAAGATGATATTAATAGAGCTAATAAAGCAAAACAGGATAAAAATAAGAGTGAAAATCAGATTGTGGCAAAAGAATTTGAGCAACAAATGAAGCCTAATAGTAAACCATCTAGTGTTGCTTCTGAAATTAAATTGAAAAGTGCATGTTTATTTGCCACTAAATCTGATATTGATGAGCTAGATTTTAGCAAATCTGTTTGCTATGCTTTTATGTGCAAAGAGGCATTATTTTCATTCGAGGACGTGCCTTCCTCTTTGCCTCCTGCTGTCACTAACATTTTGCGGGAGTTCACGACGCGTCTTTCCACAAGACGTGCCACCGGGATTACCACCTATTCGAGGGATTGAGCATCAGATTGACTTAATTCCCGGTGCATCATTACCCAACCGTGCACCATACCGTACCAATCCAGAGGAGACGAAGGAGATTACCCGTCAAGTACAGGAGCTGCTCGACAAAGGTTATATACGCGAATCCCTTAGTCCTTGTGCTGTTCCTATTATTCTAGTGCCGAAAAAGGATGGTACATCACGTATGTGTGTTGATTGTAGAGGCATTAACAATATTACTATTCGTTATCGTCATCCTATTCCTAGGCTAGATGATAAGCTTGATGAATTGAGTGGCTCTACAATATTCTCCAAAGTTGATTTGCGTAGTCGATACCATCAAATTCGTATGAAATTGGGAGATGAATGGACAACAACATTTAAAACTAAGTTTGGATTATATGAGTGGTTAGTCATGCCATTTGGGTTAACTAATGCACCTAGTACTTTCATGAGATTAATGAACGAAGTTTTACGTGCTTTCATTGGACGATTTGTGGTAGTTTACTTTGATGACATATTGATTTATAGCAGATCTTTGGAAGAACATTTGGAACATTTACGTGCTGTTTTTATTGCTCTACGTGATGCACGTTTGTTTGGTAACCTTGGCAAGTGCACCTTTTGCACCGACCGAGTATCTTTTCTTGGTTATGTTGTTACTCCACAGGGAATTGAAGTTGAAAAAGCCAAGATTGAAGCTATTGGGAGTTGGCCGCAGCCCAAAACGGTCACACAAGTAAGGAGTTTTCTTGGCCTCGCTGGATTCTATAGGCGTTTTGTGAGAGATTTCAGCACCATTGCTGCACCTCTCAACGAGCTTACAAAGAAGGATGTGCCTTTTGTTTGGGGTACCGCACAGGAAGACGCCTTCACGGTATTGAAAGATAAGTTGACACATGCTCCTTTACTCCAACTTCCTGATTTTAATAAGACTTTGCTTGAATGTGATGCTAGTGGAATTGGATTAGGAGGTGTGTTATTACAAGATGGCAAACCTCTTGCATACTTTTCTGAAAAATTGAGTGGGCCTAGTCTGAATTATTCTACTTATGATAAAGAATTATATGCTCTTGTTCGGACTTTAGAAACATGGCAACATTATTTATGGCCCAAAGAATTTGTTATACATTCCGATCATGAATCTTTGAAACATATTAAAAGTCAAGCTAAACTGAATCATAGACATGCTAAATGGGTTGAATTCATTGAGACTTTCCCTTATGTCATTAAACACAAGAAGGGTAAAGAAAATGTTATTGCTGATGCATTGTCTCGTCGCTATACTATGCTTTCATCCGCATACCATCCTCAAACCGACGGCTAAACGGAGGTGACGAACCGCACCCTCTCCACTCTACTTCGCGTCTTGATCAAGAAGAACATCAAGGAGTGGGAGGCATGTCTACCCATTGCCGAGTAAGCCTACAATCGCGCAACACACTCGACTACCGGCAAGTCCCCCTTCGAGATCGTGTACGGCTTCAACCCGTTGTCACCATTGGACATTCTACCACTTCCTCTCCAAGAGCGCACCAACATGGAGGCAAGTGCGCGGGCAAGCTACATCAAGAAGATGTATGAGGATACAAGACAAACCATCGAGCACCAAGTACAACGACTAGCGACCAAGCTCAACGTCAACAAACAACCCATGGTCTTCAACATTGGTGATCTAGTGTGGCTACACCTTCGCAAGGACCGCTTCCCCAACGAACGCAAGTCCAAGCTTCTACCTCGAGCCGATGGACCTCTCAAGCTGCTCGCACGCTACAACGACAATGCCTACAAGATCGACCTACCACGAGACAAGTACAATGTGAGCGACATCTTCAACGTCAAGGACCTCGCGCCGTACCATGCTGATGAAGATCTTGATCCGAGGTCGGATCTTTCACAAGGGAGGGATATGATGCGGAGCATCCTTCGGTCATCCCCATGGACCTTCCATCAACTATCCAAGCTCCAAGTGGACCCATGACAAGAGCAAGAGCCCGTGCTATTCAATCCGAGGTGACATCACTCCTATTCGATTTCCCTTTTCCTTCTAGTGAGACATGGCTACTACCTAAGTCCGAGACACTATGCGTGATCAGGTACAACGTTCAAGCCAAGGAACCAGGAGCTGAAGAAGAAACGACAAGCGTCAACACTCTGGACAGCCCGGAACTTCCGACCTCCGCCCGGAACTTCCGGCCCCCGGAACTTCCGCCCCCGACGACATCGACCAGTCCGGGCCTGCCCACTTCTGGTTAGCCCGGAACCTGCCCGGAACCCGCCCGAACTTCCGGCCCCCGGAACTTTCGGCCCGCCGGAACTTCCGGCCCCCGGAAGCCAGCCCAGCTCCACCCGCGTCGACTCTCGGCTTAGGCCGGTCCCTGCCCGGAACTTCCGGCTCCCAGAACTTCTGGCCTAGCCCGGAACTTCCGGCCCTGCCTGCACGCAGCCACTTGGGCCGAGGCCCGTGTACCCTTTCATCCCGTAAACTATAAATACTCTCTCACCTCCTCCTAATTAGGGTTAGCATTGGTTTAGCTCATCTTTGGTGCGAGAGCCCTTGCTCATCCACTTGGTACTTCTCCTCGGAGTTCACGACCTCTTCAGAGAAGATCCCCCAAGCGGATTCAAGACCCCTTCAAGGGAAGACCATCAAGACCTCCTGATGTAGGGCGGAACCCTACGTGGGCGATCTTTCACGTTGGAGCGGATCCTACGGGGAAATCACGAAGAACGAGTGGAAGAACACGAGGAAATCACGGGGAGGAACAAGGGACAACACTCAACCGACAAGAAAACAATCACACAAGTGCTAGATTATCAAACACATAGAGTGGCACAGGGTTCAAGATCAACAAAGGTAAGGATACACGAGTAGCCGTTCTTCTCCGCGAGGAGGTCTTGATGGGGTCCGCCCTAGAAGGGGGTCTTGGATCCGCGTGGGGATCTTCTCCGTAGAGGTCCTGATCTCCGAGGAGAAGTAGCCACGGGGATGAGCAAAGGCTCTCACACCGAAATATGAGCAAATCCAAAGCTAACCCTAGAAAGGATGAGGGGAGGGTCTATTTATAGTCTAGGTTCCCGAAGGGGTAAGTTGGGGGCGAAAAGAGTACATGGGCCTCGGCCCGAAACGCTGCACGCAGGCAGGGCGGTAGTACCGTTGCTTCATGGCGGTAGTACCGCTTTCAGCGGTAGTACCGCTTTGTGGGCGGTAGTACCGCTTTCAGCGGTAGTACCGCTTATCTTGAGCGGTAGTACCGCTCCGACGCCGTTCGATTCCTGGAGTGTGTCGGGTTTTGCGGAAGTAGGCCGGATGGAGAGCGGTAGTACCGCTTGGCTCCCATCGGTAGTACCGCTTGGCTTGAGCGGTAGTACCGCTCCCCCTGGACTCTGCAGTTCTTCCTCTTGCTCTTGGTGTCCATCTTGAGCTGTAGCTTCTCCTAGGTTGGTTCCTTGGTACCTAAGCATGCACAACATTCCGGATTGAGGTAGTAGCCATGTCTCGAGAGGGTCATATGATATTTCACTAAGGAGAGAAGTCACCTCGGTCTCGAGAGCTCGAGCTCGTGCTCTAGTCATGGGTCCTCTTGGCTCTTGATGAGACGGTTGTGGATGCATGGGGATGATCGTGGGATGCTCCGCATCATCTCCCCCTTGGGAGAGATCCGACCTCGGATCAAAAGCTTCATCTCCATGGAAAGGTGCGAGGTCCTTGACGTTGAAGATGTCGCCACGTTGTACTTGTCGCGAGGTATGTCGATCTTGTAAGCGTTGTCGTTGTAGCGTGCTAGTACCTTGAAAGGTCCATCGGCTCGAGGGAGAAGTTTGGACTTGCGTTCTTTGGGGAAGCGGTCCTTGCGAAGGTGTAGCCATACTAGATCACCAATGTTGAAGACGATGGGTTGCTTGTTGGCGTTGAGCTTGTTTGCTTGGCGTTGTACTTGGCGCCGATGGTGTGCCTTGTATCTTCGTGCATCTTCTTGATGTAGCTTGCTCGCTCACTTGCATCCATGTTGGTGCGCTCTTGGAGAGGAAGTGGTAGAATGTCCAATGGGGACAACGGGTTGAAACCGTGAGACGACCTCGAAGGGGACTTGCCGGTAGTTGAATGTCTTGCACGATTGTAGGCGTATTTCGGCGATGGGTAGACATGCTTCCCACTCCTTGATGTTCTTCTTGATCAAGACACGAAGTAGAGTGGATAGTGTGCGGTTCGTCACCTCCGTTTGGCCGTCGGTTTGAGGATGGTATGCCGAGGAGAACAAGAGCTTGATTCGAGCTTGGCACATAGGGTCTTCCAAAAGTAACTCAAGAACTTGACGTCACGATCGGAGACGATTGTCTTTGGTACGCCATGGAGTCGCAAGATTTCCCTACAAAAGAGATTTGCAACATGTGAAGCATCGTCTATCTTGTTGCAAGGAATGAAATGTGCCATTTTAGAGAATCTATCCACAACAACAAAGACGGAATCCTTGCCATTGTGAGTCCTAGGCAAACCAAGTACAAAATCCATACTAATGTCTTCCCATGGTTGATATGGAATAGGAAGAGGCATGTAAAGGCCATGAGATTGAGCTTTAGACTTAGCTTTGCGACATGTGTAGCATCGGTTGGTGAAGCGTGAGACGTCGCGGAACATCTTGGGCCAAAAGTAGTTGTTGGAGAGTGCGGCGAATGTCTTGTCGCGTCCAAAGTGTCCCATGAGGCCGCCTCCATGAGCCTCTTGCAAAAGGAGCAAACGAAGAGAAGACTCGGGAATGCAAAGTTTGTTAGCTCTCATAAGGTAACCATCCTTGATGTAATATTGTTCCCAAGACGTATCGTCAAACACTTAGCATAAGGAGAAGCAAAAGATGGATCATGCTCATACAAGTCTTTTATATGCTCAAAACCAATAACATTCAACTCAAGTTGAGTGACAAGCATGTTTATGCGTGAAAGCGTCGGCAACTACATTTTCTTTACCCTTAATGTACTTGATCACATAAGGAAAAGATTCAATGAATTCACTCCATTTGGCATGACGCTTGTTCAATTTAGTTTGACCTTTGAGGTACTTAAGCGTTTCATGATCGGTATGGATGACAAACTCATGCGGTCTAAGGTAATATTCCCAAACATGTAGCACACGCACTAAAGCATACAATTCTTTGTCATAGATGGGATAATTAAGTTGAGCACCAGAGAGTTTTTCACTAAAATAGGCAATGGCTCGTTTTTCTTGCATTAAAACTCCGCCAATTCCGGTACCACTTGCATCACAATGAACCTCAAAAGTTTTGTCAAAATTGGGCAAAGCAAGAATCGGAGCATGAGTAAGCAAAGACTTGAGCTCATCAAAAGCGGTTGATTGCAAAGTTCCCCAAATAAAGGGAGTATTCTTCTTGCTCAAAGCATGCAAAGGAGCGGCAATTGTGCTAAAATCTTTCACAAAGCGACGATAGAAACCCGCAAGACCAAGAAAACTTCGCACTTGTTGCAAATTGGTGGGTTGGGGCCAAGTTTTGATTGCTTCAATTTTAGATTCATCAACATGGACACCCTTTGAGGAAACAACAAAACCCAAGAAAACCACTTTGTCAACTCCAAAAGTGCATTTTTTCAAGTTTGCATAAAGGCTTTCCTTGTGAAGAGTTTGCAACACAGATTTAACATGGTTAATATGCTCTTTCATGGTTTTGCTAAACACAAGAATATCATCAAAGTAAACCACAACAAAGACTCCAATATAAGGACGAAGCACATGATGCATAAGACGCACAAAAGTACCGGAGCTTCGAAAGACCCATAGGCATCACTAACCACTCATATAAACCAAATTTGGTTTTGAAAGCCGTTTTCCATTCATCACCCTCTTGTATGCGATTTGATAATAGCCACTTTTAAGATCACTTTTGAGAAAAGTTGGCTCCACTAAGTTCATCAAGCATGTCATCTAAGCGAGGAATGGGATGCCTATATCGAACGGTAATAGCATTGATAGGTCTACAATCGAACACAAGCGGAAACTTCCATCGGGCTTAGGCACAAGAATAACCGAACGGCACAAGGGCTTAGGCTTTCACGTACATGACCGTTGTCGATGAGTTGTTGTACTTGCCGTTGAATCTCCTTGGTTTCTTCCGGATTGACTCGGTATGGAGCTTTGTTTGGTAGCGGCGCCCGGTATGAGGTCGATTCGATGCTCAATGCCTCAAGAGGAGGTAGACCCGGAGGTAGCTCATCGGGAAAACATCTTGAAATTCCTGCAAAGAGATTGAAACACCAAAGGTAGCTCGTGAATGGTGTTAGTTTTGGTTCTCCATCCTTGCACACAAGGACAAAGTGCATCACACTCGATGGGTTCTCACACACTTCTCTCATCTCACTTTTGGTGGCAAATAGAATGAGGTTTTTCTCTCTAGGCGAAGAGGCGCTCAAATTTGGCTTGTGGCTCTCACTCACTTTTGGGTGGGTCACTTTCTCACTCTTTTCTCTATGATGTGTGGCTTGCTTGTCGGCTATCACATGACTAGGAGACATAGGTCGTAGCACATATTCCTTCCCTTTCATCTTGAAGCTATAGTGATTGGTTCGCCCGTTGTGGATGACACCACGGTCGAATTGCCATGGTCGACCAAGAAGGAGGTGGCAAACGGTCATTGGGACCACATCACACTCCAAAGTGTCTTCATAAGCACCAATTTTGAAGGAGACTTGGACCGTATGCTCGACTCAGTATAGTGCCGAGTCACTTAGCCATTGAACCTTGTAGGGGTGTGGGTGCTTCCTCTTGACCAATTGTAGCTTGGAGCATAGTTCTTCACTTGCCAAGTTGTGGCAACTACCTCCATCGATGATGACCTTGATGGACCGTCCATTGATGCCGGCTTTTGTGTGGAAGATGTGGCATCGTTGGTCTTCTTCTTGTTGATGTTGAAGAGTCAAGACCTTGGAGACAACGAGAGCGGGGCTCGAATCCTCATCACAAAAGACTTGATCATCTTCATCTTCATTCACTTGCCGATGCATGGCCACTTGCTCAAGGGCTTCCATTTCTTCTTCACTCAAAGAGTCATATGTGCCATCGTCGTTGAGGATCATGGTGCGCTTGTTGGTGCATTCGTATGACTTGTGGCCTCGGCCGCCGCAAGTGAAACACTTGAAGGAGCTTGTCTTGATGGTCTCATCGGTCGGAGTAGAGGATGAAGCACGCGGCTTGAGGTTGCTTGTAGTAGGAGGAGGACGACTTGAACTTGTCGATGTCTTCTTGTAACTTGACTTGTCGTCGTTTCTTGAAGGAAGCTTGGTTGGTGTAGATGTTGGAGGAGTCGTTGAAGCTTGATTGTTGGGGAAGCCGTAGGTCTTGGATGAGTACTTGGCATATTTGAAGTCATCTTGCACTTGGCGTTCCGCCTTTGTAGCTTGATGCACGAGCTCAATGAGGGTTGAGTATGGTTGGAAGTCGGCGATCTTCTTGATGGGATGATTGAGTCCATTCAAGAAACGTGCCATAGGTTGCTCATCATCTTCCTTGACATTGGCTCGAATCATGGCTATCTCCATCTCCTTGTAGTATTCTTCAACGCTCTTTGTTCCTTGCTTGAGTAGTTGGAGTTTCTTGAAGAGGTCGCGGTTGTAGTAGGTTGGCACAAAACGTGCTCGCATGACATCCTTCATTTGAGCCCAAGTGGTGATTGGGGGTTCACCTCTTGCTTGTCGTCGCTCAATGATTTGTTCCCACCATATGAGCACATAATCTTGGAACTCAAGTGATGCCATAGCGATTTTCTTCGCTTCATCGTAGTTGTGCAAGCGGAAGATTTTGTCAACCTTCAATGCCCATGAGAGGTAGTCTTCGGGGTCATTGCTTCCATTGAACTTTGGCATGGTGAATTTTAGCTTGCCGTAGCGTTGCTCTTCATTGTGTTGTTGGCGATGTTGATGATGACGTCCTTACGTGGAATGTACTCGTCTTCATGTTGCTCTTGGCGCGGAGGAAGACCATGATCAACTTTCTCTTGTTGAACTTGATGTTGAGGTGGAGCTTGACGAGCTTGTGGAGGGGCTTGAGGAACTTGACGTTGCACATGAGGTTGGTAGTTCCTCTCTTGGATTTCTTCTCGAAGGGCTTCCTCTTGATTGCGCCGTTCGCGATTGCGGTTGGCGAAGGCTCTACTTGCTTCTTGAAGTGCACGTTGCGCCTCAAGAGCTTGCGCTTCACGTTGTTGTTGTTGAAGACGTTGAGCCTTGGCGCCTTGTTAAATCTTGGTGACGACGCGCTCTTTCTTCCTCTTGTTGGCGCATTTAAAACGTTGTCGTTCTTGGGCTTGAGCAAATGCCTCTTGGTTTGATTGAGGACGAGGAACTTGATCATCAACTTGCTCTTGTGAATGCTTGTCATGTAGCGGGTTGCGAGATGCATGACGGTCTTGGCGCGCGGCTCGTCGAAGATTGTTCGATGACGGTGTACTTGAGTCGTAGAAGGTGTCGTCGGAATGTCGACTCGAGCGGCTCCGTCTTGATGATGAAGAAGTGGAATGATGCCGTGTTCTCATCAACGCTGGATCTCGCCCATTCTTGCATCATTCTCTTCCTTGTGAGCCTCGAACTTGTTGTCGAAGTAGTCTCTTGTACGTTGCTCGGAGAGTCGCAAGTCGGTGGCGAGGTTGTCGATGCGGTCGCTCATTGCTTGTTGTTCTTGGTGCAACGCTCACAGCACCAAAGAGGTGGCTCTTGGTGACGATGAAGACATGTCGTCGTCTTTCTCGATGAAGAGTGGGTTGGTAGAAGAATTTGGCCTATCCATCATTCCAAACAAGATGTGAGTGGTAGAACGGAAAAGAACTTATACCAATGTACCTTTGACCGATGTTGAAAATGAATCAAGTTCACTCAAATGCGGACAATGAAATAGCACTCTTGGTACCGATTCTTGTCGGTTCTCACACCTACACAAATAAAAGCTTATGATGGAGCTCGGTTAGGATGGTGGCACAAAATTTGATGCAATTGTAAGTGAGACTCAATAAAGATGAAAAAGATTCGCAAATTCGCAAATGTAACAAGTAGACCAAGCAAGTAGTGGTACACGGAAACACACACGCAAATAGATAAGTGGGATTGTGCAAACCAAAAGTGAGCCAAAATGTGGAAACCACGAGAATGCTCTTGTTGCACAATACTAGAGAGACGCTAGCACGATTGCACAATAGGCGGATACGCTAACTTGTGCACAACCTACTAGGCAAAAATGCAACGATCTCTATCCCAGGTATGCTATATGTATGATATTTCGGTGCTATGATCCAAGATGAGCGGATATGACAATCTTAATGTTGTATGATGCTATGGTTCTTGCTTATAAGCTCTTTGCTTATCTTTCCTCTTTGCTTAAAAGCTTGGGTGGCTCTTTCACTTTTGAGCTCTTTTCTTATGCAAACTTCGCTAACCAAGATAGCAATTGTGTATGCTATGACAACATTGTGACACACAAGTTGATCTCAAGATATGCACCACTATGGTATGCTATGTATGTTATGGAGTATGATCACTAAGGTGCACAAGTCACGTTGCCGGCAATACTCAATGGCTAGTCTCGATGGGTAAGCAACGCAAAAGTAAGGCTATGTGGTTATCAATGCAATTGTAGAGATGACAAAGATGTCGTCGAGGTTACCGTCCTTGACGATGATGAGTCCTTGGCGAAGATGAGTGGTGGTGATGTTGACGTCGAACCGTACCTATATAGCCGAAACACAATAGTACACGAGAACCACAACTCAAATTCTCAAAGACCAAAAGCGAAAATGTGGTAGCGGAAAGTGGAGGTGGTATAGCGGATGATGTGGTTTAAGCCCTAGGCAAAGATGCCTATGTTCGGAAAATTTGATGGTGTCAAAAGGTGGTGAAACCAAGGTGAGGACTTCGGGCACGTTGATAGCTTCAAAACGAGCCAAAGAACACTCAAATCGGAGTTCGGAGTTAAAAGTTATGATGAAAATGGTGAAAGTTGGAAGGCTGAAACTGGCCAGGGCGGTAGTACCGCCGGGGAGGGCGGTAGTACCGCTCGTGTCGGGATTTTTCGACTATTTCGGCTGAACGGGGGCTGGCGGTAGTGTCGTACTCAGCGGTAGTACCGCTAGGAGGGCGGTAGTACCGCTCTCAGCGGTAGTACCGCTCGTGTGGGGATTTTCTCGATTGCTCGAATCGTTGCGCGATTTTGGGGTGGAAATGGGTGATTTCGGGGTCAAAATTCGATGGATTTTGTGGATGGAAAGAGGTGAAACTTGGAGAGATGCTAGATCGACTCGAAACCAAGCAAATCCACGGATCAAAATCAACAAAATTTCATCACACTAACAAATCACACAAAAAAATTGGGGCTATTTTTGTGGGGAATTTTCGGAATTAGGACGAAATCAACGAAATCAAGCTAGAAAAAGAGGGGTAGGGGCTCCAATAACGTGATCAACGTGGCTCATGATACCATGATGATGTAGGGCGGAACCCTCACGGGCGATCTTTCACGTTGGAGCGGATCCTACGGGGAAATCACGAAGAACGAGTGGAAGAACACGAGGAAATCACGGGGAGGAACAAGGGACAACACTCAACCGACAAGAAAACAATCACACAAGTGCTAGATTATCAAACACATAGAGTGGCACAGGGTTCAAGATCAACAAAGGTAAGGATACACGAGTAGCCGTTCTTCTCCGCGAGGAGGTCTTGATGGGGTCCGCCCTAGAAGGGGGTCTTGGATCCGCGTGGGGATCTTCTCCGTAGAGGTCCTGATCTCCGAGGAGAAGTAGCCACGGGGATGAGCAAAGGCTCTCACACCGAAATATGAGCAAATCCAAAGCTAACCCTAGAAAGGATGAGGGGAGGGTCTATTTATAGTCTAGGTTCCCGAAGGGGTAAGTTGGGGGCGAAAAGAGTACATGGGCCTCGGCCCGAAACGCTGCACGCAGGCAGGGCGGTAGTACCGTTGCTTCATGGCGGTAGTACCGCTTTCAGCGGTAGTACCGCTTATCTTGAGCGGTAGTACCGCTCCGACGTCGTTTGATTCCTGGAGTGTGTCGGGTTTTGCGGAAGTAGGCCGGATGGAGAGCGGTAGTACCGCTTGGCTCCCAGCGGTAGTACCGCTTGGCTTGAGCGGTAGTACCGCTCCCCCTGGACTCTGCAGTTCTTCCTCTTGCTCTTGGTGTCCATCTTGAGCTGCAGCTTCTCCTAGGTTGGTTCCTTGGTACCTAAGCATGCACAACATTCCGGATTGAGGTAGTAGCCATGTCTCGAGAGGGTCATATGATATTTCACTAAGGAGAGAAGTCACCTCGGTCTCGAGAGCTCGAGCTCGTGCTCTAGTCATGGGTCCTCTTGGCTCTTGATGAGACGGTTGTGGATGCATGGGGATGATCGTGGGATGCTCCGCATCACCTCCTCTCGGAGAAGATCGGCTACTCGTGTATCTTTTCCTTTGTTGATTTTGAATATTGTGCTACCTTATGTGTTCGGTGATCTAGCCCTTGTGTAATCGAAACTTGTCGGTTTAGTGTTTCTCTTGTGTGTGTTTCCTTGTGTTAATAGAGGCGAGGGTGTCCCGATCTTTCGATGAGATGATAACTATCGATTTGGTGGAGACGACTTTGACGATCCGACTACAAACGTGCACGACGTTGCGCCTTAGCAATCGCTAAACCAACTCCGAAAGGTTATTGACCACGCTGGAGCACGATCAACCTGACCACGAAGGTCTATTCCTGCAAGCAATCGAAGAACGAGCAAGAATATGATAAAGCAATCTGAATATTGCGAATATATATGAAGTATTGATAATGGTGGGGATCCGTAAGCGGTCTTGGTCTGGTCGTTGGACACAAACGAAGTACACGAAGTTGCAATGGCTAACTTTTAACTAAACAAATCCCAAGGAAAAAGCTACTAGATGGATCTACTTATATAGGAGCAAGGGGTGGCGGCCAAGGAGGTGGGAGGACGTCCCAAGGCAGCCTAAAACTAACCCTAAGTCGTACAAGGCCAATGGGCCCAAGCGGAGGTGACGTAACACCTTTGGACTTGTAGTTTGACTCGGATTCTGCTGCAGCATCAGATTGTTTCGTCTATAACTCAACGCTCCGGACGGATTTTAAGGTGATTCCACTTGAGTTGGAAAATGCACGAAATCTATTTTCCAACAAAAAAAGAATCAACCAATTTGGAGTCCGTATGAAAAAATTATAGACGTTTTGAGTCAGGTATGTCTGTGCAGTCCGAATCTGAGTCCAGAACGTGAGAGACTTGGACTCTATTTTCTCTTGGGCCCAAAGTGACGTGAGAGAACTTTTTGAACAGCAGGTAAAGATCTCTTTCTCCCTTATCTTCATATGTGGATTGTACAAATGTCCCATACACCTGCAATTAGACAAAACACAAAAGTATGTGAAGTATTTTTGTTCGGATAACATAAATATATTATTGAATAGTTTGCACTAGAAATCACCTGAGAAATATGCATGTATGCAATATTTTTGGTCTCATCCAAGGTAGTCATGTCCTCATCATCCTCCCCTTCTTGAAAACAAAGCCGTCCTCGGCGTTGCTTAATCTGAAATGTGGCTAACAAAAGAGACAAGGTGTACATGTTGTATATGTATACGTCATCCATTTTTACTTCCCTTGATTTTTGCATATATGACACATGAATAGATGAGTAACTTGCATAGTTCATAAAATCTAAAGCCAACAAATTAGCACAAGAACTAGAAGGCTTGAAAATACTGCAACTCAGTTTGCACATATAAGTGAAGCTCTTATTTATTTCAAGAGATTGACAATGTTCATCATTAAACCATCCCAACATTGGTGAGTAAACCTTATTTGAATCAAATTTACATGCTACAACATGCTTAGATAAGCAAACATGCAATGAGTCATTCGACACAGAATCATCACCAAGATTAGAGGTCGTATCAAAATGATTAAACATTGATTCTTTTGCATCAATAGTTAATTCAATGGGTGCTCTTAAAATTGTTGGTATTTCAGTTGTTTGATCACATGGCAAAGTCAAATTATCAATATAATCCTCTAAAATAGGTGGTGTGATCAAAGTAGTGGGTAGCTCAACACATGATGTATTCAAGTTAACTAGGCATGCATCATTCTCATGTAAAAGTGGAAAATCTGTACCTTTGTCATTACCTCTTATAGTCAACTCAGATGATGCAGGCACTCTCGATGGTGATGTGTCACATGGTGGAGATGATGTAGTCCTCGCAACAACGGATGTGGTTGTCATAGTACGCCTAGTAGTTGAATAAACATCTGTATCAACAGTTGGAATGTGCACCGTGCGCTTGTTCTCCTTGTGGGCAACACGTCGTTTTATTTCCTGTTCAGCTTTGCAAGCAAGACGAAACAAATGGTCCATAGGATAACACTCTTCATGAATTAGTATCTCCTGAATATTATGGTTTAATCCTCCCAAAATCTATCCATAAAATCTTCTTCACTTTCTTCTAAAATGAGTGCAACAAGGTAGTTTGTAAATCATCATAATATTTTGTTACGGTGTCACTACCTTGTTTTAAATGTTCCAGTTTTTAATCATGGCACGAGTATAATAAACATCATTTAATCTATCTCTCATGACATGTTTTAAATCATCCCAAGTATTAGGTACATAATCAGGGTGTAACCGACAATATTCACTCCACCAAACTAGAGCATAACCAGTGAAAGAACCAACCGCAACCATAACTTTTTACGCTCATCAAAATTATGGGAAGCAAATATATTATTTATGTCTAACTCACATTCAATATATAAAGGAGGTCTAAAACGGCCATTAAATGGTGGTATAGAAACATGAACCTGATCATGTGCATTTGGATGTTTGTGCACCTCTCGTGACGGTTGTGGTATTTGCATAGGTGGTGGCATGTCTCCCATGATCGACAAAGCCCATGAATTGACTCTGGATCCTGTCATGATTAGTAGAACAAGAAACAAAATCCAAAATAATGTTCCTATAACTACTAGGATGTGGTGGTAAAACGCTCACAGTAAAGCAAATATCAATGTCTTACAAGTTCTTACCATGCAGCAGGCGGTGATCGGCAACCAGCGGTGTCAAGTAACTCCGAATATTGAGTAAAGCGATTGCCAGGGGAGCGTACGTATACACGGTGTAGAAATATGTGGAGCTGGGTTGGCTATATATGGTAGCAAAAGATTAGCAATAATCAATTCAAAGATGCAATGTTGAATAAACGCTCAACGACGGTACTGTGCTGGTCCTAGGCTAGACCGGACTAGAGACGCGAGCCTAGAACACTAATGAGGTCACGGCATAGCACAACTAGCATCAATGAAGGATACTAAGTAGCTCTTGACAGCAAGATATAAGTGAAGATCACAACGGCAGTGAAGATAATGATGAAAAACAACTGCCAAGCAGGACATACAACAACTCTCTCTCCAACTTTCCTCTTGAAAAGTTTGAGCCAATTTTCTGATAAATTCTTTCAAAGAATGCTACTAACTCAAGCTTTCCAATGCAAAAAGAATCACTCAATTCCGAGTTGATACGAGGAGTCAAAGAATTCTAAAACTGGCCTGAAAAATTGGAACAAGCTGTGTTCACGAACTTCAGAGGGCAAAAACACCTATTTAGAAGCCGATTTTGAGGTGTCAAATATTGAACTAGCTTCTGCAACTATTTAGATGCGCCTCGTCTCTAGCTTTAATTTGAGTACTTACGGAGTCAAAACGGACTTCGTATGAGGAAGATACACCTGTTTTACTGAACAGTGCGCAAAACAGATTCCAATCCGAATTCAGGTACGAGATTGATTCTAGATAGATCCGGGTTTTTTTTTCCTCTTTTTTTTTCTCACGCTTTTTTTTCTCTATCTTTTTTTCTCCCTCTTTCCAAGACAAACTGGATAAGATGCAGATTGGATCAGGCGAAGATGTGAACGATCTCAACTATGGTTATGACAATGAACGGTGGGTAGCACGTGGTGGAAATTGATGGATGGATGGTGATCAACGGAAGCGATAACGATGCAGCGGCGGCGTGACTAATGTGAACAGAACTCGAAACTCTAAACGAACTAGACACTAAGACCAGCAACTCGACACGACGATGCAACCGATAATTCAATAATGCAAACAATGAAAAGAAAACTGCAAAGGCTCAGACTGGCTTGGACAAAGGATGAATAGATCTAACTTTTTTTTGTGGCTTTTTCTTGGACAATAGGTAAGAAAATAAATCTAATCTAGGGATAATTGGAAATTCTCACCGAGCAACCTGAAAACTGATACCACTTAATAGAGGCGAGGGTGTCCCGATCTTTCGATGAGATGATAACTATCGATTTGGTGGAGACGACTTTGACGATCCGACTACAAACGTGCACGACGTTGCGCCTTAGCAATCGCTAAACCAACTCCGAAAGGTTATTGACCACGCTGGAGCACGATCAACCTGACCACGAAGGTCTATTCCTGCAAGCAATCGAAGAACGAGCAAGAATATGATAAAGCAATCTGAATATTGCGAATATATATGAAGTATTGATAATGGTGGGGATCCGTAAGCGGTCTTGGTCTGGTCGTTGGACACAAACGAAGTACACGGTTGCAATGGCTAACTTTAACTAAACAAATCCCAAGGAAAAAGCGACTAGATGGATCTACTTATATAGGAGCAAGGGGTGGCGGCCAAGGAGGTGGGAGGACGTCCCAAGGCAGCCTAAAACTAACCCTAGGTCGTACAAGGCCAATGGGCCCAAGCGGAGGTGACGTAACACCTTTGGACTTGTAGTTTGACTCGGATTCTGCTGCAGCATCAGATTGTTTCGTCTATAACTCAACGCTCCGGACGGATTTTAAGGTGATTCCACTTGAGTTGGAAAATGCACGAAATCTATTTTCCAACAAAAAAAGAATCAACCAATTTGGAGTCCGTATGAAAAAGTTATAGACGTTTTGAGTCAGGTATGTCTGTGCAGTCCGAATCTGAGTCCAGAACGTGAGAGACTTGGACTCTATCTTCTCTTGGGCCCAAAGTGACGTGAGAGAACTTTTTGAACAGCAGGTAAAGATCTCTTTCTCCCTTATCTTCATATGTGGATTGTACAAATGTCCCATACACCTGCAATTAGACAAAACACAAAAGTATGTGAAGTATTTTTGTTCTGGATAACATAAATATATTATTGAATAGTTTGCACTAGAAATCACCTGAGAAATATGCATGTATGCAATATTTTTGGTCTCATCCAAGGTAGTCATGTCCTCATCATGTGTTCTTCCGCCCGTTCATCGTGTTTCCCCGTAGGATCCCCTCCAAACGTGTAAGATCTCCGATTAGGGTTCCACCCTACATCAGCTTCGCTCATCCTTATCGGATCTCCTCCTCGTGAGAGACCACGTCCTCTTCGAAGAAGATCCACCATGGATTCCAGACCCCTTTATGGGAACATCCCTCGTGGATTCAAGACCTCCTCTCGGAGATGAGCTACCACCACTTGTATTGTCCGTTGTTGATTTTGGATCATGTATCTCCCTTTGTGTTCATCGATCTAGCACATGTGTGATTGATCTTGTTGGTTCGAGTGATTCTCTTGTGTTTTCCCCGTGATTTCCTTCGTGTTCTTCCGCTCGTTCTTCGTGTTCCTCGTAGGGATCCTCTCCAAACGTGAAAGATCATCCACATAGTGATGAGGACATCAATACCATTGTTACACCCACAGCCCCTACTGCTACATATACTGGACCAATTACTAGAGCTCGCGCGCCAATTAAATTATCGGTACTTTTCGTTTCTTGGTAATGATTCTAATGTTCATGAGAATATGATGCTGCCTAAATTGGATACATTTGTTTTGCTTACAAATGAAGGCCCTAGCTTGGAGAAGGATGGACATTGGAGCAAGAACAAGCATGGAGATAATGCCATGCGCAAAGGGAACAAACGGAGTTACAAGTGATGATTTCAGGACTTTGAAGCCACCATAATGGGTGCATGAAGCCTTGGACAGAAATATACAAGGCGCTACTTCATAAATGTCGTCCCGAGGCTATTCTAGGTGCTGCGTCACCTTATTAGTGGGCCAGGCCCATGTAATTTCGAAATACTTAAGTATAGTCTGTTTTAGAGTCCGTATGTGTGGGGAAACAAGAGTTAGGGTTGATTTGGACCCCTCCACCAAGGGCCACGAAATTCCCCCTCTTCCTCCATATATACAGCCCTTAGGGCACCGTTTAGACCTTGGGTTTTGTTTAGATTAAAGTTCGCCATAGCTGCAACTTCGCGTGCCGTTTGTGTTCAACGACCGGACAAAGGCGCCACAGAACCCCACCTTGATCAATAAAGCTTTCATCTTATATTCGCAATATCCAGATTGCAATCTCAGTTTCTTGCTTGTTCTTCGTTTGCTCGCAGGAAACAGACCCTCGTGGTCAGGTTGATCGTGCTCGGCGTGGTCAATAACCTCTCGGAGTTGGTTTAGCGATTGCTAAGGCGCCGACGTCCTCTGACGTCGTAGTCGGATCGTCAAAGTCGACTTCCTCCCAAGCGAAAACCACATCTCATCGAAAGACGGGACACCTTTGCCTCTATCACATAGGGTTCTGCCCTACATCACACTTTGTGTGCGCTAACCATTGTATTCCTGAGTGTTGCTTGTGTTTGCTCTTTTTGCATATCTATCTCTCCAGCGACACCTTGGACTTCTTGGATTGCGCCATGTCTTCAACTCCGTCCAACTACAAGTTCGTACCCGACAACCGTTTCCATGGTGATGAGGATCACAATCCGAGGTCGGATCTGATGCGGAGCATCCCACGTTCATCCCCATGTACACTCCGACTACTCTCCAAACCCCAAGAGGACTTATGACGAGATATCAACTATACGCCATTGGACACAAGGTGAACTCACTCCTTTCCGAACCTTCAGTTCCTATATGTGAGATATGGCTACTACCTCCAATGTGTGTTCTATGCATGATCAGGTACTTGGAGGAAAGCCACGAAGCCACCACATCCAACGGAACAGCTAGCGAGGACGCCAAGTACAAGGACAAAGAGAAGAAGCTGTGGTTACAACCACGGACGACCGGCCCCCGAGGACCCGAGCCGAATCTACGGACGACCGGAGCCACCGGACGTCCGACGACTCCCAGCGCCCGGACGACCGCCAGACACCGGACGTCCGACACTCTCTAGCGCTCGGACGACCGACGCCGACCGGACGTCCGACACCACCTGTCCAGATCCAAAACGCCGAACGTCCGACATGCACCGGACGACCGGACCCTCGCGAGCCTCCGGACGTCCGGTACCTGTCGGACGTCCGACGCCTGTGCGCCCGCCCGTGTGTTGGGCCGAAGCCACTTACCCTTTCATTGGCCTAGACTATATATAATCCTCCACCTCCTCCTAGTTAGGGTTAGCGTTGATTTAGCTCATTGTTAGATAGAGCTTCGCTCATCCATATCGGATCTACTCCATAAGAGAGACCGCGGCCCCTCTTCGGAGAAGATCCATGATAGAGGCAAAGGTGTCCCGATGTTTCGATGAGATGGTGGCTATCGTTTCTGTGGGAGTCGACCTTGACGATCCGACTACGAACGTGCGAGACGTCGCGCCTTAGCAATCGCTAAATCAACTTCCGAGGGTTATTGACCACGCCGAGCACGATCAACGACCACGAGGGCCTGTTTCCTGCGAGCAAACGAAGAACAAGCAAGAAACTGAGATTGCAATCTGGATATTGCGAATATAAGATGAAAGCTTTATTGATCAAGGTGGGGTTCTGTGGCGCCTTTGTCAGTCGTTGAACGAAGCGAACGGCACGCGAAGTTGCAGCTATGGCGAACTTTTAATCTAAACAAAACCCAAGGTCTAAACGGTGCCCTAAGGGCTGTATATATGGAGGAAGAGGGGAATTTCGTGGCCCTTGGTGGAGGGGTCCGAATCAACCCTATCTCTTGTTTCCCACACATACGGACTCTAAAATAGCCTATACTTGTGTATTTCGAAATTACAAGGGCCTGGCCCACTAATAAGGTGACGAGAGCACCTAGAATAGCCTCGGGACGACATTTATGAAGTAGCATCTTGTATATTTCGTCCAAGGCTTCATGCACCCATTATGGTGGTTTCAAAGTCCTGAAATCATCACTTGTAACTCCGTTCTTGTTCCCCTTTGCGCATGGCATTATCTCCATGCTTGTTCTTGCTCCAATGTCCATCCTTCTCCAAGCTAGGGCCTTCATTTGTAAGCAAAACAAATGTATCCAATTTAGGCAGCATCATATTCTCATGAACATTAGAATCATTACCAAGAAACGAAAGTACTGATAATTTAATTGGCGTCATGTGAGCTCTAGTAATTGGTCCAATATATGTAGCAAGAGGGGCTGTGGGTGTAACAATGGTATTGATGTCCTCATCATCCTCCCTTCTTGAAATGAAGTCGCCCTCGACGGAAGCTCATATTCCTCACCCAAATAAGGCTTCAAATCTGCAATGTTAAAAGTGGGACTAACCCCAAAATCTGCGAGCAGCTCAAGTTTATATGCATTATCATTTATTTTCTCTAACACCTTAAATGGACCATCAAGACGTGGCATTAGCTTTGATTTATGCAAATTAGAAACCTATCCTTACATAAATGTAACCAAACAAGATCTCCGGTGCAAAGACAACATGTTTTCTACCCTTATCTCCAGCATGTTTATATTTAGCATTCATACGCTCAATGTTTTCCTTAGTTATCTCATGCATTTTAAAATCAATTCAACACGTTCTTTAGCATCAAAATTAACCTTCTCCGAAGATGGAAGAGGCAACAAATCAATAGGTGCACGAGGTAGGAAGCCATACACAATTTCAAAAGGGCACATCTTAGTAGTAGAATGCAATGAGCGATTATAAGCAAATTCAATATGAGGCAAGCATTCTTCCCACATTTTCTTATTATTCTTCAAAACAGCCCTAAGCATAGTAGACAATGTTCTATTGACTACTTCAGTTTGTCCATCGGTTTGGGGTGACAAGTAGTACTAAAAAGCAGTTTAGTCCCCAACTTAGCCCATAAACATCTCCAAAAGTGGCTAAGAAATTTAGTATCACGATCTGAAACAATAGTATTTGGCACACCATGCAAGCGAATAATTTCACGAAAGAACAAATCAGCAACATTAACAGCATCATCGCTTTTATGACATGGTATAAAGTGTGCCATTTTCGAGAATCTATCCACGACAACAAATATGCTATCCCTCCCCTTCTTTGTTCGAGGTAAACCTAAAACAAAGTCCATAGATATATCCTCCCAAGGAACACTAGGCACAGGCAAAGGGATATATAAACCATGAGGATTGAGTCGCGACTAAGCTTTTTGACATGTAGTGCAGCGAGCAACAAAACGCTCAACATCCCGTCTCATCTTTGGCCAAAAGAAATGTGTAGCAAGTATATCCTCCGTCTTCTTGATGCCAAAGTGTCCCATTAATCCTCCATGCGCCTCCTGCAACAAAAAAAGACGAACAGAGCTAGCAGGAATGCATAGCTTGTTAGCACGGAACACAAAACCATCATTAATAACGAACTTGTTCCATGTTCTTCCTTCTTTACAATTCTGCATTACATCTTTAAAATCAGCATCATGCACATATTGATCTTTGATGGTCTCCAAACCAAATATTTTGAAGTCAAGTTGTGAAAGCATAGCATATCGACGAGACAAAGCATCAGCAATAACATTTTCTTTACCCTTCTTGTGTTTAATGACATAAGGGAAAGTCTCAATGAATTCAACCCATTTAGCATGTCTACGATTCAGCTTAGCTTGACTTTTAATATGTTTCAAAGATTCATGATCGAATGTATAACAAATTCTTTGGGCCATAAATAATGTTGCCATGTCTCTAAAGTCCGAACAAGAGCATATAATTCTTTGTCATAAGTAGAATAGTTCAGACTAGGCCCACTCAATTTTTCAGAAAAGTATGCAACTGGTTTGCCATCTTGTAATAACACACCTCCTAATCCAATTCCACTAGCATCACATTCAAGCTCAAAAGTCTTATTAAAGTCAGGAAGTTGGAGTAAAGGAGCATGTGTCAACTTATCTTTCAATACCGTGAAGGCTTCTTCCCATGCGGTACCCCAAACAAAAGGCACATCCTTCTTTGTAAGCTCATTGAGAGGTGCAGCAATGGTGCTAAAGTCTCTCACAAAACGCCTATAGAAACCAGCGAGTCCAAGAAAACTCCTCACTTGTGTGACCGTTTTGGGCTGCGGCCAACTCTCAATAGCTTCAATCTTGGCTTTATCAACTTCAATTCCTGTGGAGTAACAACATAGCCAAGAAAAGATACTCGGTCGGTGCAAAAGGTGCACTTCCCAAGGTTACCAAACAAACGTGCATCACGTAGAGCATTAAAAACAACACGTAAATGTTCCAAATGTTCTTCCAAAGATTTGCTATAAATCAGTATATCATCAAAGTAAACTACCACAAATCGTCCAATGAAGGCACGTAAAACTTCGTTCATTAATCTCATGAAAGTACTAGGTGCATTAGTTAACCCAAAAGGCATGACTAACCACTCATATAATCCAAACTTAGTTTTAAATGCTGTTTTCCATTCATCTCCCAATTTCATACGAATTTGATGGTATCCACTACATAAATCAACTTTGGAGAATATTGTAGAGCCACTCAATTCATCAAGCATATCATCTAGCCTAGGAATAGGATGGCGATAACGAATAGTAATATTATTAATGCCTCTACAATCAACACACATACATGACGTACCATCCTTTTGGGCACTAGTATAATAGGAACAGCACAAGGACTAAGAGATTCGCGTATATAACCTTTGTCGAGCAGCTCCTGTACTTGAGGCATAATCTCCTTCGTCTCCTCCGGATTGGTGCGGTATGGTGCACGGTTGGGTAGCGATGCACCGGAATTAAGTCAATTTGATGCTCAATCCCTCGAATAGGTGGTAATCCGGTGGCACGTCTTGTGGGAAGACGTCAACGAACTCTGCAAAATGTTAGTGACAACAGGGGCAAAGAGGAAGGCACGTCCTCGAATGAAAATAATGCCTCTTTGCACACAAAAGCATAGCAAACAGATTTGCTAGAATCTAGCTCATCAATATCAGATTTGGTGGCAAATAAACATGCACTTTTCAGTTTAATTTCAGAAGCAACATTAGATGGTTTATTATTAGGCTTCATTTGTTGTTCAAATTCTTTTGCCACAATCTGATTTTCACTCCTATTTTCTCCTGTTTTGCTTTATTAGCTCTATTAATATCATCTTTCAAAATGGAATCAGGAGTCATAGGAAGCAAAGTAATATTTTTATCCTTGTGAACAAGAGTATACTGATTGTTTCTACCATGGTGTACAGAATTTTATCAAATTGCCATGGTCTACCAAGTAATAAGGAACATGCTTGCATAGGTACCACATCACAATCAACATAATCAGATATGTAGAGATACTAAAATGCACACGAACAGACGTGTTACCTTAACCTTGCCGCTGTTGTTGAACCATTGGATGTAGTAAGGATGTGGATGTGGTCTTGTGGTGAGAGAAAGCTTCTCCACCATATCCATGCTAGCCAAGTTGTTGCAGCTCCCTCCATCTATGATGGCGCTTGAATAGAGCGTTCCTTCACAACTCCCTTTGTATGGAACAAGTTATGCCTCTGATTTTGCTCAGCTTGTGTAACCTGCACACTCAAAACACGTTGAGCAACTAAACATTCATACTGCCAAGCATCTTGACAGCCATGTATTGCGTCTCAAGATCAGAATCATCTCCACCGTGTTCTTCATGTGTAATAAGAGCCAAAGTCTCTTCATCATAGTCACTAGCAGACTCATACCCACCATCCTCAAGTAGCAATCATCACACGCTGAGATTGGCATTCTCTGTAAAATGTCCTCTTCCCTTACAACGACGACAAATAATATCACTTGTGTGCCCTGTTGACGCCATGGAAGAAGAAGAGCTCTGTAGGCCCAGCAGGTGTACTCTTGGCGAGATAGTGGTGGTTGTGCCTGCTTTCTTGTATCACGGTTGGAGGTGGCAGCCGGCGGAGGTGCGGTGTAGTAGAGCGTGTGGAAGTAGATGATGCACGTGGTGTCCATGATGAAGGTCGACCTGCAGAAAAGTTAGTCGCGCCAAGGCACATCGATCCTGCACTTCACGTTCAGCTTTACAAGCAAGATGGAATAATCGAGTGATATTATTATAATCCTTGTAGTCTAGAATGGTCTGAATCTCTATTTAATCCACCCGAAAGCGTGCAAGCATAGCTTCATTCTCCTCAACAATACCACATCTAATCAAGCCGGTTTGTAATTTCGATAATATTCTTCACCGAATTTTTCCTTGTCTTAAGCGCTGCAATTTTGAAGTAATTCACGCTGATAATATGGTGGAACCCAACGAGTACGCATAGCAGTTTTCAAAGCAGCCCAAGTAGCTGGAACAGGATATAATCTACAATGTTCGACCACCAAACACATGCAAAGCTAGTGAAAGCACAAACAGCAGCAGGAACACGTCTCTCCTCAGGATATTGTAAACATGTAAATCGTTGTTCAGTTTCTAACTCCCAAGTAAGATATATATCAGGAACATATCTTCCCTCAAATGGTGGAATATTCAATTTCAGTTTAGGGAGATGGTCATGATCTCGTACCTGAAGGGGAGCCCGAACATTGCCATTATTTGCATGTGGACGACCTGGTGGTTGTGGTGCTGGTGGTTGCACGTAGTTCTGATGTTGATCAACCTCATCCTCGTAATCTCTCACATAATCATCCTCCCCCAACGCAGCAGCAGGAACCACAGAAGTAACAACAGCATCACCAGCAGCTTGGCCAGGCTGAAGAGGGACGCGGGAAGCTCGGCGGAGGGCTGTTTCGCGATGTGGAGGTAGTCCTTGTTGTTGTAGTAGAGGTGCGTTAGGTGCCGCCGGTGGTGGTGGTGGTAGACGCGCGAGCAATTCATTAAACTTGTTATCGAGCTTTGTTTCGAACGCCTTCTCAATGCCATCTATCTTCTCCATGGCCTCTTCAAATCTATTTAGCACATCTTCCACCTGCCCACTCATCATTTGTTGAAACTTATCATGTAGCGCTTTGTTTGTCATGTTCTCCCCATCGATCACGTCGGCTTGTGATCCTGCCATGGTTAGCAGCAATAGAAACACACAAGAATATGATTGACAGACTACTAGGAAGTGGTGGTGGTGGTGTGGTGGACGATCACAAATCCGTCAAGCAAATCTCAAATTCTTACCAGTTCTTACCCAAAGAAGAAAGCGGTGATCGGCAACCGATGTAGTCAAAACTCTCAAAGCTTGGATAGAGCGATTACCAGGGAGAGTCAAACGCACGATGTAGATGTATGTGGAGCTGGGAAGGCTTATAATATGGTAGCAAAAAGGGTCAGCAATAATCATCTTTCAAAATGGAATCAGGAGTCATAGGAAGCAAAGTAATATTTTTATCCTTGTGAACAAGAGTATACTGATTGTTTCTACCATGGTGTACAGAATTTTTATCAAATTGCCATGGTCTACCAAGTAATAAGGAACATGCTTGCATAGGTACCACATCACAATCAACATAATCAGCATATGTAGAGATACTAAAATACACGCCTGAGCGAGACGTGTTACCTTAACCTTGCCGCTGTTGTTGAACCATTGGATGTAGTAAGGATGTGGATGTGGTCTTGTGGTGAGAAAGCTTCTCCACCATATCCATGCTAGCCAAGTTGTTGCAGCTCCCTCCATCTATGATGGCTTGAATAGAACGTTCCTTCACAACTCCCTTTGTATGGAACAAGTTATGCCTCTGATTTTGCTCAACTTGTGTAACCTGCACACTCAAAACACGTTGAGCAACTAAACATTCATACTGTCGGCATCTTCAGCAGCCATGTATTGGGTCTCATGATCAGAATCATCTCCACCGTGTTCTTCATGTGTAATAAGAGCCAAAGTCTCTTCATCATAGTCACTAGCGGACTCATACCCACCATCCTCAGTAGCAATCATCACACGCTGAGATTGGCATTCTCTCATAAAATGTCCTCTTCCCTTACAACGACGACAAATAATATCACTTGTGTGCCCTGTTGACGCCATGGAAGAAGAAGAGCTCTGTGTAGGCCCAAAGCAGTGTGCTCTTGGCGATAGTGGTGGTTGTGACTGCTTTCTTGTATCACGGTTGGAGGTGGCAGCCGACGGAGGTGCCGGTGTAGTAGAACGTGTGGAAGTAGATGATGCACGTGGTGTCCATGATGAAGGTCGGTCAGCAATAATCAATTCAGAGATGCAAAGTTGAATAAACGCTCAACGACGGTACTGTGCTGGTCCTAGGCTAGACCGTGCTAGAGACGCGAGCCTAGAACACTAACAAAATCACGGCGCTGCACGGAAACAACGGAAAAGCACACTCTGGAAAAAAAATTCGCTCTTTTTTTTTGCTTTGCTTTTTTTTTGCGCTGCTCTTTTTTGCGAAAAATCACTATAATGGCGAGTGTCTCAAAACTCTTCCCAGGTCAAATCGACAGATGGGCACGAAATTTTTTCGACCAAAAATTTTTTTTTTTTCGATTGCCGGACCCAAAAGCTGAAGCGGGTCAAAAAAAAACTTTCTATAACGGCGACTGTCTCAATACGCTTAGAAACACCTAAAAATAGGATAGCCAGAAATTTTTTTGACAAGTGCGTTTTCAGAAAATTTTGGGCCTAAACGGAGGGTGCTTTTTTTTTTCCGAAACCTACGCCGGCAAGGAAACACGAATCGGAAACTAGATGGATCTCGAAAACAAAGCTAATATGAGAAGAACTCGGATTGGTGGTGGATATATGGTGGTGGTATATGGCAGCGGTGGTGGTATATGGTAGCGGTGGTGGTATATGGATATGGATTCAGAGCGGTGGCGGATAAGCAATGGTGGAAGATGGCAAGGCGATGATGATGAAAGTGCGGCGGCGTGACAACTTATGACCGTAACTCGAAACTCTAAAAGACTAGACTCTAAGACCAGCAACTCGACACGACGATGTACCATAAATTCAACAAAGCAAAACCCTAAAAAGATTATGCAAAGGCTCAGATTGGTTCGGATATGATGAACTAACCCTAAATTTTTTTGTGGCTTTTTCGTGGACTATAGGTATGAAGAACAGACTCGATCTAAACTACGAAAGCTGTAAAATCTCACCGAGCAACCTGAAAATCTGATACCACTTGATAGAGGCAAAGGTGTCCCGATGTTTCGATGAGATGGTGGCTATCGTTTCGTGGAGTCGACCTTGACGATCCGACTATGAACGCGAGCGTCGCGCCTTAGCAATCGCTAAATCAACTTCCAAGGGTTATTGACCACGCTGGAGCACGATCAACCTGACCATGAGGGCCTGTTTCCTGCGAGCAAACGAAGAACAAGCAAGAAACTGAGATTGCAATCTGGATATTGCGAATATAAGATGAAAGCTTTATTGATCAAGGTGGGGTTCTGTGACGCCTTTGTGCAGTCGTTGAACACAAACGGCATGCTGCGAAGTTGCAGCTATGGCGAACTTTTAATCTAAACAAAACCCAAGGTCTAAACGGTGCCCTAAGGGCTGTATATATGGAGGAAGAGGGGGGGATTTCGTGGCCCTTGGTGGAGGGGTCCGAAATCAACCCTATCTCTTGTTTCCCCACACATACGGACTCTAAAAATAGCCTATACTTATGTATTTCGAAATTACATGGGCCTGGCCCAATAATAAGGTGACGCAGCACCTAGAATAGCCTCTAGACGAAATTTATGAAGTGGCATCTTGTATATTTCGTCCAAGGCTTCATGCACCCGTTATGGTGGCTTCAAAGTCCTGAAATCATCACTTGTAACTCCGTTCTTGTTCCCCTTGCGCATGGCATTATCTCCATGCTTGTTCTTGCTCCAATGTCCATCCTTCTCCAAGCTAGGGCCTTCATTTGTAAGCAAAACAAATGTATCCAATTTAGGCAGCATCATATTCTCATGAACATTAGAATCATTACCAAGAAACGAAAGTACCTGATAATTTAATTGGCGTGCGCGAGCTCTAGTAATTGGTCCAATATATGTAGCAGTAGGGGCTGTGGGTGTAACAATGGTATTGATGTCCTCATCAATCCACCTTGGATTTAAGACCTCCTTTGCGGAGAAGACCATCATCAAGACCTCCTGACGGAAAAGAACGGCTACCGTTTGTATCGTGCTTTGTTGACTTTGGATCATGTATCTCCCTTTGTGTTCATCGATCTAGCACATGTGTGATTGATCTTGTTGGTTTGAGTGACTCTCTTGTGTTTTCCCCGTGATTTCCCTCGTGCTCTTTCGCTCGTTCTTCATGTTCCTCGTAGGGATCCTCTCCAAACGTGAAAGATCGTCCACATAGGGTTCCGCCCTACATCATCTTGGTATCATGAGCCACGTTGATCACGTTTGTGGAGCCCCTACCCCGTGTTTTCTAGCTTGATTTTGTTGTTTTCTTCCTAAATCCGAAAATTCCCCACCAAAAATAGCCCCAAATTTTTGTTTGTGATTTGTTGGTGAGATGATGTTTTGTTGAATTTGATCCATGGATTTGCTTGGTTTCGAGCGGATCTAGCATTTTCCAAGTTTCCCCATCTTTCATCCACGAGATCTCGTCAATTTTGACCCCAAAATCCCCATTTTCCGCCCAAAATCGCGCCCCCGAACTCGCATCTCGCGTTGACCCCGACCCCCCCGGACGACCGACGTTTTACGGACGTCCGCAGCCCCAGGAACGACCGGACGTCCGACCTTTCCGGACAACCCGAACCCCTAACCAGAGTTGAATTTACGGATTTCCGAATTTCCCGGACGTCCGACACCCCGGACATCCGACCTTTACGGACGTCCGTAACCTGTAGATTCCCATTTCGGCTGATTTTTGTTTTGCCCATAACTAATTCATCTGAACTCCGATTTTGACGTTCTTTAGCTCATTGAAAAGCTCTTGAAATCCCCCTTCCAACAAAAATACCACCAAAACCATTTGACTCCATAAAATTTTTGGAACTTTGGCATTTTGCCTAGGGCTTCCACCACATCCTCCGCATAGCCACCACCGACTTCCGCAACCTAACCAATTTTGTTCCATATCATATTAGTGGTTGCTTGAGTAGTGATTCGAGTCTCCTAAGGTGTTTCGGCTACTTAGGGACGATTGCTTCTTCTTCAACCACCACCACCACTTCCGCATAGGCTTGACCAACATACACTTCCACCACCCCAACTTAACCCAATTTTGTTTGTGTTGAGAGTTGTGTCTCCTAAGGTGTTTCGGCTACTTAGGGACCGTGCTTCCAACTCTGACACCTTGTATAGTTCACCACCTTACCCTCCACTTCCGCATTGCGTACTCCAAAACCACCATTGTATTTCCGCAATCACATTGAGCTTCCGCAACCACCACCGCATTCCCGCTACCACCATTTGACTTTTGTCCTTGAGATTTTGAGTTGTGGTTTTTCCGTTTCCTAAGGTGTTTCGGCTACTTAGGGACGAGTCTCCATCATCTTGGTATCTACATCAAGAACACCGCCACTCATCATCGCAAAGGACGGTAACCTCGACGACACCATTGTACATTCCCCTTGCAATTGCGTTGATAACCCCTAGCCCATTTTGTGTCACTTACCTATTGAGACTAGCCATTTGAGTATTGCCCGGCAACGTTACTTGTGCACATTAGTGATCCACCCTTCCCATAGCATACATACCATATCGTCGTGGTGCATATATTGGTATCATATCTTGTGTCACAAATTTGTTCCCTCATATACACAATTGCTATCTTGGTTTGTGCATTGTGCAAAAGTGGCCATAAAAAAAAGAGAAGATAATAAGCTTTTAGGCAAACAAGAGAGAGAGCAAAGAAGCTTGTAAGCAAGTGCCATAGCATCATACCACATTGCATATAAGATTGTCATATCCGATCATCTTGGATCATCTTGAGAGGAACACCGGGAACCATACATACATAGTGATGCGGAGCATCCTACGGACATCACCATGTCAAGAGTCCATTTGGCAAGTGACACGTGCGACCTCTACTTCTCATACATAAAGGTGAATCTTCTCCTTTACACGTGTTCACTTGACCCCTTCGAGGATGGTATACTACTTGACACTCCACTCGTGTGCATGCATAGGTACTGCCGGAGCTTCAAAGACGACGAGGAGGAGTGCAAGCGCCAAGGAACACCTACACCATCCGCGAGGGAAGCCTGGAAGAGAAGACGGAAGAAGAAGGTGCTGCGGAGTCTACAGCGACCGGACGACCGGAAGCCTCCGGACGTCCGACCCTCTACAACGCCCGGACGACCGACCAAGACCGGACGTCCGACAAGTCCTAGCGCACGGACGACCGACACCGACCGGACGACCGGTTCTACGGCGACAGAACAGAATTTACGGATGTCCGAAGACTTCCGGACGTCCGGACCGTCCCGAGCTTCCGGACGTCAGACCTCTTCCGGACGTCCGACGCCTGTGTGCGCAGCCGCGGGCCTTTGGCCTTGTATCCCTCTCCCACTTACCCCTTCGTGGCTTAGACTATAAATAGACCACCTCCACCTCCTTTCTAAGGCTAGCAAATATGATAGCTCATTCTTAGGTGAGCTTTGCTCCTACCTCTACTCTTGAGAGAGAGAGAGAGACCACTACTCCATTGGAGGCCAAGACCTCCATCTAGGAGAAGATCCTGCGAGATATATCATCAAGACCCCCTGTTGGGCGGACCCCTTCAGGACCTCCTCATGGATATGAACTTTACCTTGTATCTTTCCCTTTGTTGTTCATGTACCTTGTGGATCTTGTGTGTTTGATTGTCTAGTGGATGTGTGATTATACTTGTTCTTGAGTGTTTCCCCTTGTGATTTCTCTCCGTTCTTCCTCGCGTTCATCGTGTTCTTCGAGGGATCCCACTCCAAACGTGAAAGATCAGACTACACCGGGTTAGCCCCGTATCATATGGTATCATGAGCCACGTTCATCACGTATTTGGAGTCCCTCCCACCGTTTTCTAGCCTTCTTTTGTTTGATTTCGTCCTAAATTTCGAAAATCCCCACCAAAAATAGCCCCAAAATTTTTGTGATTTGTTGGTTAGATGAAGTTTTGTTGATTTTGATCCATGGATTTGTTTGGTTTTGAGTGGATATAGCATTTCCCCAAGTTTCCCCATCTTTCATCCACAAAATCCCGCGAATTTTGACCCCGAAATCCCCAATTTCCGCCCAAAATCGCGTCCCGGATCTGAAATTTCGAGTTGACCCCGACCCACCGGACGACCGACGATTTACGGACGTCCGGACCCCCACGAAGCACCGGACGTCTGACCTTTTCTGGACGACCGGAACCCCTAACCCGAACCGAATTTACGGATTTCCGACCTTTGCAGACGTCCGACGCCCCGGACATCCGACCTTTTCCGGACGTCCGTAACCTGTATTTTCAGACTTCGGCTGATTTTTGTTTTGTCCATAACTAATTCATCCGAACTCCGATTATGACGTTCTTTAGCTCGTTTTGAAGCTATTGACATCCCACTTCCCACAAAAATACCACCAACATCATTTGACTCCATAATATTTTGTGAATATTGGCAAGTTTGCCTAGGCCTTCCACCATATCATCCGCATAACCACCATAGCCTTCCGCAACCTAACCAATTTTGTTCCCCATTGTATATGTGGTTGCTTGAGTAGTGATTCGAGTCTCCTAAGGTGTTTCGGCTACTTAGGGATGATTGTTTCTTCTTCAACCACCACCACCACTTCCGCATAAGCTTGACCAACATACACTTCCATCCCAACTTAACCCAATTTTGTTTGTGTTGAGAGTTGTGTCTCCTAAGGTGTTTAGGCTACTTAAGGACCGTGCTTGCAACTCCGACACCGCGTATAGTTCATCATCTTACCCTCCACTTCCGCATTGCGTACTCCATTACCCATCATTGCATTTCCGCAATCCCATTGAGCTTCCGCAACCACCACCGCTTTTCGCTACCACCATTTGACATTTGTCATTTGAGATTTTGAGTTCGCGGTTTTTCCGTTTCCTAAGGTGTTTTCGCTACTTAGGGACGAGTCTCCATCATCTTGGTATCTACATCAAGAACACCGCCACTCATCATCGCAAAGGACGGTAACCTCGACGACACCATTGTATATTCCCTTGCAATTGCATTGTTAACCCCTAGCCCATTTTGCGTTACTTGCCTATCGATACTAGCCATTTGAGTATTGCCGGCCACGTTACTTGTGCACATTAGTGACCTACACCATCCGTTGCATACATACCATATCATATCGGTATCATATCATCCATTGTGTCACAATATCGTTCCCGCATATACACAATAGCTATCTTGGTTTGTGCATTGTGCAAAAGTGGCCATACAAAAAAAATTAGAATAAGCTTTTAAGCAAAAGACAAAGAGCAAAGAGCTTGTAAGCAATAGCCATAGCATCAAAATATATCATATGGTATCATACTTGATCATCTTGGATCATTGTGTGAGAAACACCGGAAACCATACATATATAGCATACTTGGGATAGAAAGTTTATCCATTTTGCATCTTATAGGTTGTGCACAAGTGTCGTATCCGCCTATTGAGCAATCGTGCTAGCGTCTCTCTTGAGTTGTGCAACACGAGCGTTTTCTGTGGATTCCACATTTTGAGCTCATTCCTTGGTTGCACGGCCCCATTTATCTATCCGTGTGTGCGTTTCCGTGTGCCATTCATTGCTATCGGTCTACTTGTTTCACTTGCGAATCTCTTTCAACATTATTGACCCTTGCTAACATTTTGCATAAAAATTTTGTGCCACTATCCTCACCGAGCTCTACCATAAGCTTTACTTGATAGGTGTGAGTGAACGAGTCCGGTACCAATTCCACTATTCTTTCATCTCACATTGAGTGAAACGGGATACATCCTCAACTTTGGGAAAAGGTAACTTGGTATTGTTTATCTCATTTCCTACTCACCTCTACTCGAGTCTTGTGATAGATAGGCAAGGCATTTCACCTTCGGTCTACAACAACAACTACGAGTTCGATGCCACGAACAACAACTCCGACGCCAAGATGCAAGCTCAAATGGAGGAGATCAAAGCCCTCATCAAGTCCTACAAGCGATCTTCCTCATCTTCGAGAAGACGCTCAAGAGCACATGCTTCCGAGCTACCATCTCCTGCAAGATCACATCGGCATCGACACCATCAACAACAAGAACATGAAGGTCAAGAGCTCTACACCAAGTCCAAGCCCGAGCTCCAAGGCGTCAAGCGCCTTAGCAATCGCTAAACCAACTCCGAGAGGTTATTGACCACGCCGCGACACGATCAACGACCACACGAGGTCATTTCCTGCGAGCAAGCGAAGAACAAGCAAGAAACTGAGATTGCAATCTGGATATTGCGAATATAAGATGAAAGCTTTATTGATCAAGGTGGGGTTACTGTGGCGCCTTTATGCAGTCGTTGAACACAAGCGAAATGCTGCGAAGTTGCAGCTATGGCGAACTTTTAATCTAAACAAAACCCAAGGTCTAAGCGGTGCCCTAAGGGCTGTATATATGGAGGAAGAGGGGAATTTCGTGGCCCTTGGTGGAGGGTCGAAATCAACCCTAACTCTTGTTTCCCCCACATACGGACTCTAAAACAGCCTATACTTAAGTATTTCGAAATTACATGGGCCTGGCCCAATAATAAGGTGATGCAGCACCTAGAATAGCCTATGGACGACATTTATGAAGTGGCATCTTGTATATTTCGTCCAAGGCTTCATGCACCCATTATGGTGGCTTCAAAGTCCTGGAATCATCACTTGTAACTCCGTTCTTGTTCCCCTTGCGCATGGCATTATCTCCATGCTTGTTCTTGCTCAATGTCCATCCTTCTCCAAGCTAGGGCCTTCATTTGTAAGCAAAACAAATGTATCCAATTTAGGCAGCATCATATTCTCATGAACATTAGAATCATTACCAAGAAGCGAAAGTACGATAATTTAATTGGCGTCTTGTGAGCTCTAGTAATTGGTCCAGTATATGTAGCAGAGGGGCTGTGGGTGTAACAATGGTATTGATGTCCTCATCATCCTCCCTTCTTGAAATGAAGTCGTCCTCGTGAGCTCATATTCCTCACCCAAATAAGGCTTCAAATCTGCAATGTTAAAAGTGGGACTAACCCCAAAATCTGCAGGCAGCTCAAGTTTATATGCATTATCATTTATTTTCTCTAACACCTTAAATGGACCATCGACACGTGGCATTAGCTTTGATTTGCGCAAATTAGAAACCTATCCTTACATAAATGTAACCAAACAAGATCTCCGGTGCAAAGACAACATGTTTTCTACCCTTATCTCCAGCAAGTTTATATTTAGCATTCATCGCTCAATGTTTTCCTTAGTTAACTCATGCATTTTTAAAATCAATTCAGCACGTTCTTTAGCATCAAAATTAACCTTCTCCGAAGATGGAAGAGGCAACAAATCAATAGGTGCACGGTAGGAAGCCATACACAATTTCAAAGGGCACATCTTAGTAGTAGAATGCAATGAGCGATTATAAGCAAATTCAATATGAGGCAAGCATTCTTCCCACATTTTCTTATTATTCTTCAAAACAGCCCTAAGCATAGTAGACAATGTTCTATTGACTACTTCAGTTTATCCATCGGTTTGGGGTGACAAGTAGTACTAAAAGCAGTTTAGTCCCCAACTTAGCCCATAAACATCTCCAAAAGTGGCTAAGAAATTTAGTATCACGATCTGAAACAATAGTATTTGGCACACCATGCAAGCGAATAATTTCACGAAAGAACAAATCAGCAACATTAACAGACATCATCGCTTTTATGACATGGTATAAAGTGTGCCATTTTAGAGAATCTATCCACGACAACAAATATGCTATCCCTCCCTTCTTTGTTCGAGGTAAACCTAAAACAAAGTCCATAGATATATCCTCCCAAGGAACACTAGGCACGAGCAAAGGCATATATAAACCATGAGGATTGAGTCGTGACTTAGCTTTTTGACATGTAGTGCAGCGAGCAACAAAGCGCTCAACATCCGTCTCATCTTTGGCCAAAAGAAATGTGTAGCAAGTATATCCTCCGTCTTCTTCACGCCAAAGTGTCCCATTAATCCTCCTCCATCGCCTCCTGCAACAACAAAAGGCGAACAGAGCTAGCGAGGAATGCATAGCTTGTTAGCACGGAACACAAAACCATCATTAATAACGAACTTGTTCCATGTTCTTCCTTCTTTACAATTCTGCATTACATCTTTAAAATCAGCATCATGCACATATTGATCTTTGATGGTCTCCAAACCAAATATTTTGAAGTCAAGTTGTGAAAGCATAGTATAGCGACGAGACAAAGCATCGGCAATAACATTTTCTTTACCCTTCTTGTGTTTAATGACATAAGGAAAGTCTCAATGAATTCAACCCATTTAGCATGTCTACGATTCAGTTTAGCTTGACTTTTAATATGTTTCAAAGATTCATGATCAGAATGTATAACAAATTCTTTGGGCCATAAATAATGTTGCCATGTCTCTAAAGTCCGAACAAGAGCATATAATTCTTTGTCATAAGTAGAATAGTTCAGACTAGGCCCACTCAATTTTTCAGAAAAGTATGCAACAGGTTTGCCATCTTGTAATAACACACCTCTAATCCAATTCCACTAGCATCACATTCAAGCTCAAAAGTCTTATTAAAGTCAGGAAGTTGGAGTAAAGGGCATGTGTCAACTTATCTTTCAATACCGTGAAGGCTTCTTCACTGTGCGGTACCCCAAACAAAAGGCACATCCTTCTTTGTAAGCTCATTGAGAGGTGCAGCAATGGTGCTAAAGTCTCTCACAAAGCGCCTATAGAAACCAGCGAGTCCAAGAAAACTCCTCACTTGTGTGACCGTTTTGGGCTGCGGCCAACTCTCAATAGCTTCAATCTTGGCTTTATCAACTTCAATTCCTGTGGAGTAACAACATAGCCAAGAAAAGATACTCGGTCGGTGCAAAAGGTGCACTTCCCAAGGTTACCAAACAAGCGTGCATCACGTAGAGCATTAAAAACAACACGTAAATGTTCCAAATGTTCTTCCAAAGATTTGCTATAAATCAGTATATCATCAAAGTAAACTACCACAAATCGTCCAATGAAAGCACGTAAAACTTAGTTCATTAATCTCATGAAAGTACTAGGTGCATTAGTTAACCCAAAAGGCATGACTAACCACTCATATAATCCAAACTTAGTTTTAAATGCTGTTTTCCATTCATCTCCCAATTTCATACGAATTTGATGGTATCCACTCATAAATCAACTTTGGAGAATATTGTAGAGCCACTCAATTCATCAAGCATATCATCTAGCCTAGGAATAGGATGGCGATAACGAATAGTAATATTATTAATGCCTCTACAATCAACACACATACTGTGACGTACCATCCTTTTTAGGCACTAGTATAATAGGAACAGCACAAGGACTAAGAGATTGGCGTATATAACCTTTGTCGAGCAGCTCACTGTACTTGGCGCATAATCTCCTTCGTCTCCTCGTCTCCTCTAGATTAAGTCAATTTGATGCTCAATCCCTCGGTAATCCGGTGCGTCGCGTTGAACTCTGGTAGCGATGCAAAGAGGAAGCGCGTCCTCGAATGGAATTAAGTCAATTTGATGCTCAATCCCTCGAATAGGTGGTAATCCGGTGGCACGTCTTGTGGGAAGAAGCGTCGAACTCTGCAAAATGTTAGTGACAGCAATAGGGGGCAATGATGAGGACATCAATACCATTGTTACACCCACAGCCCCTCTTGCTACATATCTTGGACCAATTACTAGAGCTCGCATGCGCCAATTAAATTATCGGTACTTTCGTTTCTTGGTAATGATTCTAATGTTCATGAGAATATGATGCTGCCTAAATTGGATACATTTGTTTTGCTTACAAATGAAGGCCCTAGCTTGGAGAAGGATGGACATTGGAGCAAGAACAAGCATGGAGATAATGCCATGCATAAAGGGAACAAAACGGAGTTACAAGTGATGATTTCAGGACTTTGAAGCCACCATAATGGGTGCATGAAGCCTTGGACGAAATATACAAGATGCTACTTCATAAATGTCGTCCGAGGCTATTCTAGGTGCTGCGTCACCTTATTAGTGGGCCAGGCCCATGTAATTTCGAAATACTTAAGTATAGGCTGTTTTTAGAGTCCGTATGTGTGGGGAAACAAGAGTTAGGGTTGATTTGGACCCCTCCACCAAGGGCCACGAAATTCCCCCTCTTCCTCCATATATACAGCCCTTAGGGCACCGTTTAGACCTTGGGTTTTGTTTAGATTAAAAGTTCGCCATAGCTGCAACTTGGCGTGCCGTTTGTGTTCAACGACCGGACAAAGCGTCACAGAACCCCACCTTGATCAATAAAGCTTTCATCTTATATTCGCAATATCCAGATTGCAATCTCAGTTTCTTGCTTGTTCTTCGTTTGCTCGCGAGAAGCAGGCCCTCGTGGTCGGAGTTGATCGTGCTCGGCGTGGTCAATAACCCTCGGAGTTGGTTTAGCGATTGCTAAGCGCGCGTCGTCTCTACGTTCGTAGTCGGATCGTCAAAGTCGACTTCCTCCGAAGCGATAGCCACCATCTCATCGAAACAGGCGGGACACCTTTGCCTCTATCAAGTGGTATCAGATTTTCAGGTTGCTCGGTGAGATTTTACAGTTTTTCGTAGATTAGATCGAGTCATTCTTCATACCTAAAGTCCACGAAAAAGCCACAAAAAAATTAGGGTTAGTTCATCATATCCGAACCAATCGAGCCTTTGCATAATCTTTTTAGGGTTTTGCTTTGTTGAATTTGCGGTTGCATCGTCGTGTCAAGTTCTTTGGTCTTAGAGTCTAGTCTTTTAGAGTTTGAGTTACGGTCATAAGTTGTCACGCCGCCACCGCACCATCATCATCGCCTTGCCACCTACCATCACCGCTTGAATCCGTATCCATATACCACCACCAATCCGTATCCATATACCACCACCGATCCATATCCATATACTACCACCGCTACCACCACCGCTGCCATATACCACCACCATATATCCACCACCAATCCGAGTTCCTTGCATATTAGGGTTGTTTTGAGATCCATCTAGTTTCGATTCGTGTTTCCTTGCGGAGTAGGTTTGAAAAAAAAAAAAAAAGTCTGAAACCACCCTCCGTTTAGGCCCAAAATTTTCCAAAAGCGCACTTGTCAAAAAATTTCTGGCTATCCTATTTTAGGTGTTTCTAAGTGGATTGAGGCGATCGCCGTTATAGAAAGTTTTTTGACCCGTTTCAGTTTTTGGGTCAAGGCGATCGAAAAAAAAAAATTTTTGGTCGAAAAAATTTCGTGCCCATCTGTCGGTTTGACCTCGGAAGAGTTTTGAGACACTCGCCATTATAGTGATTTTCGCAAAAAAAAAAAAAAAAAAAAGCAGCAAAAAAAAAAAAAAAAAAAAAAAAAAAAAAAAGCGAAAAAAAAAATTTCAGTGTGCTTTTCCGTTGTTTCCGTGCAGCGCCGTGATTTTGTTAGTGTTCTAGGCTCGCGTCTCTAGCGGTCTAGCCTAGGACCCGACCTGATCTGCGTCGTTGGCGTTTATTCAACTTTGCATCTCTGAATTGATTATTGCTGACCCTTTTTGCTACCATATTATAAGCCTTCCAGCTCCACATACATCTACATCGTGCGTTTGACTCTCCACAGTAATCGCTCTATCAAGCTTTGAGAGTTTTGACTACATCGGTTGCCGATCACCTTTCTTCTTTGGGTAGGCTGGTAAGAATTTGAGATTTGCTTGTGGTTGTGATTGTCCACCCACCACCACCACCACTTCCTAGTAGTCTGTCGAATCATATTCTTGTGTGTTTCTATTGCTGCTAACCATGGCAGGATCACAAGCCAGCGAGGACTATTGGGAGAACATGACAAACAAAGCGCTACATGATAAGTTTCAACAAATGATGAGTGGGCAGGTGGACGATGTGCTAAATAGATTTGAAGAGGCCATGGAGAAGATAGATGGCATTGAGAAGGCGTTGAAACAAAGCTCGATAACAAGTTTAATGAATTGCTCGCGCGTCTACCACCACCACCACCGGCTGCACCTAACGCACCTCTACTACAACAACACGGACTACCTCCACATGTGAAACAGCCCCCTCCATGAGCTTCCGTGTCCCTCTTGACTGGCCAAGCTCTTTGGTGCTCTTGTTGATATACGTGGCTCCTGCTGCTGCGGTGGGGAGGATGATTATGTGAGAGCTTACGAGGATGAGGTTGATCAACATCGAACTACGTGCAACCACCAGCACCACAACCACCGGTCGTCCACATGCAAATAATGGCAATGTTGGGCTCCCCTTGGTGCGAGATCATGACCATCTCCTAAACTGAAATTGAATATTCCACCATTTGAGGGTAGATATGTTCTGATATATATCTTACTTGGGAGTTAGAAACTGAACAACGATTTACATGTTTACAATATCACGAGGAGAGGCGTGTTCTGCTGCTGTTTGTGCTTTCACTAGCTTTGCATGTGTTTGGTGGTGCGAACATTGTAGATTATATCCTGTTCCAGCTACTTGGGCTGCTTTGAAAACTGCTATGCGTACTCGTTGGGTTCCACCATATTATCAGCGTGAATTACTTCAAAAATTGCAGCGCTTAAGACAAGGAAAAATTCGGTGAAGAATATTATCGGGAATTACAAACTGGCTTGATTAGATGTGGTATTGTTGAGGAGAATGAAGCTATGCTTGCACGTTTTACGGGTGGATTAAATAGAGATTCAGACCATTCTAGACTACAAGGATTATAATAATATCACTCGATTATTCCATCTTGCTTGTAAAGCTGAGCGTGAAGTCTTGAGGATCGGCGAGGCCTTTGGCGGACTAACTTTTCTGCAGGTCGACCTTCATCATGGACACCACGTGCATCATCTACTTCCACGTTCTACTACACGGCACCTCCGTCGGCTGCCACCTCAACCGTGATACAAGAAAGCAGGCACAACCACCACTATCGCCAAGAGTACACTGCTTTGGGCCTACAGAGCTCTTCTTCTTCCATGGCGTCAGCAGGGCACACAAGTGATATTATTTGTCGTCGTTGTAAGGAAGAGGACATTTTTGAGAGAATGCCAATCTCAGCGTGTGATGATTGCTCTTGAGGATGGTGGGTATGAGTCCGCTAGTGACTATGATGAAGAGACTTTGGCTCTTATTACACATGAAGAACACGGTGGAGATGATTACGATCTTGAGGCGCAATACATGGCTCTTTGAAGATCTTGGCAGGTATGAATGTTTAGTTGCTCAACGTGTTTTGAGTGTGCAGGTTACACAAGCTGAGCAAAATCAGAGGCATAACTTGTTCCATACAAAGGGAGTTGTGAAGGAGCGTTCTATTAGCGTCATCATAGATGGAGGAGCTGCAACAACTTGGCTAGCATGGATATGGTGGAAGCTTTCTCTCACCACAAGACCACATCCACATCCTTACTACATCCAATGGTTCAACAACAGCGGCAAGGTTAAGGTAACACGTCTTTGTTCGTGTGCATTTTAGTATCTCTACATATGCTGATTATGTTGATTGTGATGTGGTACCTATGCAAGCATGTTCCTTATTACTTGGTAGACCATGGCAATTTGATAAAATTCTGTACACCATGGTAGAAACAATCAGTATACTCTTGTTCACAAGGATAAAAATATTACTTTGCTTCCTATGACTCCTGATTCCATTTTGAAAGATGATATTAATAGAGCTAATAAAGCAAAACAGGAGAAAAATAAGAGTGAAAATCAGATTGTGGCAAAAGAATTTGAGCAACAAATGAAGCCTAATAATAAACCATCTAATGTTGCTTCGAAATTAAACTGAAAAGTGCATGTTTATTTGCCACCAAATCTGATATTGATGAGCTAGATTCTAGCAAATCTGTTTGCTATGCTTTTGTGTGCAAAGAGGCATTATTTTCATTCGAGGGCGTGCCTTCCTCTTTGCCCCTGCTGTCACTAACATTTTGCGGGGAGTTCGTGCGTCTTCCCACAAGGCGTGCCCAGGATTACCACCTATTCGAGGATTGAGCATCAAATTGACTTAATTCCGGTGCATCGCTACCAACCGCGCACCATACCGTACCAATCCGGAGGAGGCGAAGGAGATTATCGTCAAGTCAGGAGCTGCTCGACAAAGGTTATATCTGCGAATCTCTTAGTCCTTGTGCTGTTCCTATTATACTAGTGCCTAAAAAGGATGGTGCGTCGGCGTATGTGTGTTGATTGTAGAGGCATTAATAATATTACTATTAGTTATCGTCATCCTATTCCTAGGCTAGATGATATGCTTGATGAATTGAGTGGCTCTACAATATTCTCCAAAGTTGATTTGCGTAGTGGATACCATCAAATTCGTATGAAATTGGGAGATGAATGGAAAACAGCATTTAAAACTAAGTTTGGATTATATGAGTGGTTAGTCATGCCTTTTGGGTTAACTAATGCACCTAGTACTTTCATGAGATTAATGAGCGAAGTTTCGTGCTTTCATTGGACGATTTGTGGTAGTTTACTTTGATGATATACTGATTTATAGCAAATCTTTGGAAGAACATTTGGAACATTTCGTGCTGTTTTTAATGCTCTCGTGATGCGTTTGTTTGGTAACCTTGGGAAGTGCACCTTTTGCACCGACCGAGTATCTTTTCTTGGCTATGTTGTTACTCCACAGGGAATTGAAGTTGATAAAGCCAAGATTGAAGCTATTGAGAGTTGGCGCAGCCCAAAGCGGTCACACAAGTGAGGAGTTTTCTTGGACTCGCTGGTTTCTATAGGCGTTTTGTGAGAGACTTTAGCACCATTGCTGCACCTCTCAATGAGCTTACAAAGAAGGATGTGCCTTTTGTTTGGGGTACCATACGGGAAGAAGCCTTCACGGTATTGAAAGATAAGTTGACACATGCTCCTTTACTCCAACTTCGACTTTAATAAGACTTTTGAGCTTGAATGTGATGCTAGTGGAATTGGATTAGGAGGTGTGTTATTACAAGATGGCAAACCTGTTGCATACTTTTACGAAAAATTGAGTGGGCCTAGTCTGAACTATTCTACTTATGACAAAGAATTATATGCTCTTGTTAGGACTTTAGAGACATGGCAACATTATTTATGGCCCAAAGAATTTGTTATACATTCGATCATGAATCTTTGAAACATATTAAAAGTCAAGCTAAACTGAATCGTAGACATGCTAAATGGGTTGAATTCATTGAGACTTTCCCTTATGTCATTAAACACAAGAAGGGTAAAGAAAATGTTATTCTTGATGCTTTGTCTCGTCGATATACTATGCTTTCACAACTTGACTTCAAAATATTTGGTTTGGAGACCATCAAAGATCAATATGTGCATGATGCTGATTTTAAAGATGTAATGCAGAATTGTAAAGAGGAAGAACATGGAACAAGTTCGTTATTAATGATGGTTTTGTGTTCGTGCTAACAAGCTATGCATTCCTGCTAGCTCTGTTAGTCTTTTGTTGTTGCAGGAGGCGCATGGAGGAGGATTAATGGGACACTTTGGCGTGAAGAAGGCGGAGGATATACTTGCTACACATTTCTTTTGGCCAAAGATGAGGCGGGATGTTGGCGTTTTGTTGCTCGCTGCACTACATGTCAAAAAGCTAAGTCACGACTCAATCCTCATGGTTTATATATGCCTTTGCTGTGCCTAGTGTTCCTTGGGAGGATATATCTATGGACTTTGTTTTAGGTTTACCTCGAACAAAGAAGGGAGGATAGCATATTTGTTGTCGTGGATAGATTCTCGAAAATGGCACACTTTATACCATGTCATAAAAGCGATGATCTTTGTTAATGTTGCTGATTTGTTCTTTTCGTGAAATTATTAAGCTTGCATGGTGTGCCAAATACTATTGTTTCAGATCGTGATACTAAATTTCTTAGCCACTTTTGGAGATGTTTATGGGCTAAGTTGGGGACTAAACTGCTTTTAGTACTACTTGTCACCCCAAACTGATGGACAAACTGAAGTAGTCAATAGAACATTGTCTACTATGCTTAGGGCTGTTTTGAAGAATAATAAGAAAATGTGGGAAGAATGCTTGCCTCATATTGAATTTGCTTATAATCGTTCATTGCATTCTACTACTAAGATGTGCCCTTTTGAAATTGTGTATGGCTTCCTACCTCGTGCACCTATTGATTTGTTGCCTCTTCCATCTTGGAGAAGGTTAATTTTGATGCTAAAGAGCGTGCTGAATTGATTTTAAAATGCATGAGATAACTAAGGAAAACATTGGCGTATGAATGCTAAATATAAACTTCTTTGGAGATAAGGGTAGAAAACATGTTGTCTTTGCACTGGAGATCTTGTTTGGTTACATTTGCGTGAGATAGGTTTCCTAATTTGCATAAATCAAAGCTAATGCCACGTCTTGATGGTCCATTTAAGGTGTTAGAAAATAAATGATAATGCATATAAACTTGAGCTGCTGCAGATTTTGGGGTTAGTCCACTTTTAACATTGCAGATTTGAAGCCTTATTTGGGTGAGGAATATGAGCTTCCGTCGAGGGCGACTTCATTTCAAGAAGGGAGGATGATGAGGACATCAATACCATTGTTACACCCACAGCCCCTCTTGCTACATATCTTGGACCAATTACTAGAGCTCGCATGCGCCAATTAAATTATCGGTACTTTCGTTTCTTGGTAATGATTCTAATGTTCATGAGAATATGATGCTGCCTAAATTGGATACATTTGTTTTGCTTACAAATGAAGGCCCTAGCTTGGAGAAGGATGGACATTGGAGCAAGAACAAGCATGGAGATAATGCCATGCGCAAGGGAACAAACGGAGTTACAAGTGATGATTTCAGGACTTTGAAGCCACCATAATGGGTGCATGAAGCCTTGGACGAAATATACAAGATGCTACTTCATAAATGTCGTCCGAGGCTATTCTAGGTGCTGCGTCACCTTATTAGTGGGCCAGGCCCATGTAATTTCGAAATACTTAAGTATAGGCTGTTTTTAGAGTCCGTATGTGTGGGGAAACAAGAGTTAGGGTTGATTTGGACCCCTCCACCAAGGGCCACGAAATTCCCCCTCTTCCTCCATATATACAGCCCTTAGGGCACCGTTTAGACCTTGGGTTTTGTTTAGATTAAAAGTTCGCCATAGCTGCAACCCGCGTGCCGTTTGTGTTCAACGACCGGACAAAGCGTCACAGAACCCCACCTTGATCAATAAAGCTTTCATCTTATATTCGCAATATCCAGATTGCAATCTCAGTTTCTTGCTTGTTCTTCGTTTGCTCGCAGGAAGCAGGCCCTCGTGGTCGGAGTTGATCGTGCTCGGCGTGGTCAATAACCCTCGGAAGTTGGTTTAGCGATTGCTAAAGCGCGGCGTCTCGCTGCGTTCGTAGTCGGATCGTCAAAGTCGACTTCCACGAAGCGATAGCCACCATCTCATCGAAACATCGGGACACCTTTGCCTCTATCGGGCAAAGAGGAAAGGCACGTCCTCGAATGAAAATAATGCCTCTTTGCACACAAAAGCATAGCAAACAGATTTGCTAGAATCTAGCTCATCAATATCAGATTTGGTGGCAAATAAACATGCACTTTTCAGTTTAATTTCAGAAGCAACATTAGATGGTTTATTATTAGGCTTCATTTGTTGCTCAAATTCTTTTGCCACAATCTGATTTTCACTCTTATTTTTCTCTCTGTTTTGCTTTATTAGCTCTATTAATATCATCTTTCAAAATGGAATCAGGAGTCATAGGAAGCAAAGTAATATTTTTATCCTTGTGAACAAGAGTATCTGATTGTTTCTACCATGGTGTACAGAATTTTATCAAATTGCCATGGTCTACCAAGTAATAAGGAACATGCTTGCATAGGTACCACATCACAATCAACATAATCAGCATATGTAGAGATACTAAAATACACACACGAGCAGTCGTGTTACCTTAACCTTGCCGCTGTTGTTGAACCATTGGATGTAGTAAGGATGTGGATGTGGTCTTGTGGTGAGAGAAAGCTTCTCCACCATATCCATGCTAGCCAAGTTGTTGCAGCTCCCTCCATCTATGATGGCCTTGAATAGAGCGTTCCTTCACAACTCCTTTGTATGGAACAAGTTATGCCTCTGATTTTGCTCAGCTTGTGTAACCTGCACACTCAAAACACGTTGAGCAACTAAACATTCATACTGTCGGCATCTTGACAGCCATGTATTGCGTCTCGGGATCAGAATCATCTCCACCGTGTTCTTCATGTGTAATAAGAGCCAAAGTCTCTTCATCATAGTCACTAGCAGACTCATACCCACCATCCTCGGTAGCAATCATCACTGCGCTGAGATGGCATTCTCTCATAAAATGTCCTCTTCCCTTACAACGACGACAAATAATATCACTTGTGTGCCCTGTTGGCGCCATGGAAGAAGAAGAGCTCTGTGTAGGCCCAGCAGGTGTACTCTTGGCGAGATAGTGGTGGTTGTGCTGCTTTCTTGTATCACGGTTGGAGGTGGCAGCCGGCGGAGGTGCGGTGTAGTAGAGCGTGTGGAAGTAGATGATGCGTGGTGTCCATGATGAAGGTCGACCTGCGAGAAAAGTTAGTCGCGCCAAGGCACTGTCGATCCTGCACTTCACGTTCAGCTTTACAAGCAAGATGGAATAATCGGTGATATTATTATAATCCTTGTAGTCTAGAATGGTCTGAATCTCTCTATTTAATCCACCCAGAAAAGCGTGCAAGCATAGCTTCATTCTCCTCAACAATACCACATCTAATCAAGCCGGTTTGTAATTCACGATAATATTCTTCTACGAATTTTTTCCTTGTCTTAAGCGCTGCAATTTTTGAAGTAATTCACGTTGATAATATGGTGGAACCAGCGAGTACGCATAGCAGTTTTCAAAGCAGCCCAAGTAGCTGGAACAGGATATAATCTACAATGTTCAGACCACCAAACACATGCAAAGCTAGTGAAAGCACAAAGCAGCAGCGAGAACACGTCTCTCCTCGGGATATTGTAAACATGTAAATCGTTGTTCAGTTTCTAACTCCCAAGTAAGATATATATCAGGAACATATCTACCCTCAAATGGTGGAATATTCAATTTCAGTTTAGGGAGATGGTCATGATCTCGTACTGAAGGGGAGCCGAACATTGCCATTATTTGCATGTGGGCGACCTGGTGGTTGTGGTGCTGGTGGTTGCACGTAGTTCGATGTTGATCAACCTCATCCTCGTAAGCTCTTACATAATCATCCTCCCCCACCGTGGCGAGGAGCCACGAAGTATCAACGGCAGCACCGGCAGCTTGGCGGTGAAGAGGGACACGGGAAGCTCGGCGGAGGGCTATTTCGCGATGTGGAGGTAGTCCATGTTGTTGTAGTAGAGGTGCGTTAGGTGCAGCCGGTGGTGGTGGTGGTAGGCAGCGAGCAATTCATTAAACTTGTTATCGAGCTTTGTTTGACGCCTTCTCAATGCCATCTATCTTCTCCATGGCCTCTTCAAATCTATTTAGCACATCGTCCACCTGCCCACTCATCATTTGTTGAAACTTATCATGTAGCGCTTTGTTTGTCATGTTCTCCCGGTCGGTCTCGTCGACTTGTGATCCTGCCATGGTTAGCAGACAATAGAAACACACAAGAATATGATTGACGGACTACTAGGAAGTGGTGGTGGTGGTGTGGTGGGCGATCACAAATCCGTCAAGCAAATCTCAAATTCTTACCAGTTCTTACCCAGCGGCGGTGATCGGCAACCGATGTAGTCAAAACTCTCAAAGCTTGGATAGGCGATTACGGGGAGAGTCAAGCATACGATGTAGATGTATGTGGAGCTGGGAAGGCTTATAATATGGTAGCAAAAAGGTTAGCAATAATCAATTCAGAGATGCAAAGTTGAATAAGCGCTCAACGACAGTCTTGTCTTTGGTCCTAGGCTGAACCGTGCTAGAGCGCGAGCCTAGAACACTAACAAAATCACGGCGCTGCACGTAAACAAGGGAAAAGCACACTCTGGATTTTTTTTTTTCGCTTTTTTTTTGCGCTGCTTTTTTTTTTTGCGCTGCTTTTTTTTTTTGCGAAAAATCACTATAATGGCGAGTGTCTCAAAACTCTTCCCAGGTCAAACTGACAGGATGGGCACGAAATTTTTTCGACCAATTTTTTTTTTCGACTGCCCGGACCCAAAAACTGGAAACGGGTCAAAAAAACTTTCTATAACGGCGACTGTCTCAATACACTTAGAAACACCTAAAAATAGGATAGCCAGAAATTTTTTTGACAAGTGCGTTTTCGGAAAATTTTGGGCCTAAACGGAGGGTGGTTTCCAGACTCTTTTTTTTCCGAAACCTACTCCGGCAAGGAAAACACAAATCGGAAACTAGATGGATCTCGAAAACAACCCTAATATGCAAGGAACTCGGATTGGTGGTGGATATATGGTGGTGGATATATGGCTGCGGTGGTGGTATATGGATATGGATTCAGAGCGGTGGCAGATGAGCAATGGTGGAAGATGGCAAGGCGATGATGATGGTGCGGCGGCGGCGTGACAACTTATGACCAGAACTCGAAACTCTAAAGACTAGACTCTAAGACCAGCAACTTGACACGGCGATGCAACATAAATTCAACAAAGCAAACCCTAAAAAGATTATGCAAAGGCTCAGATTGGTTGGATATGATGAACTAACCTAATTTTTTTGTGGCTTTTTCGTGGACTATAGGTATGAAGAACAGACTCGATCTAAACTACGGAAAACTGTAAAATCTCACCGAGCAACTTGAAAATCTGATACCACTTGATAGAGGCAAAGGTGTCCGTCTTTCGATGAGATGTTGGTTTTCGCTTTGGAGGAAGTCGACTTTGGCGATCCGACTACTGAGCGTGCGAGGGCGTCGCGCCTTAGCAATCGCTAAACCAACTCCGAGAGGTTATTGACCACGCGAACACGATCAACGACCACGAGGGTCATTTCCTGCGAGCAAGCGAAGAACAAGCAAGAAAGCTGAGATTGCAATCTGGATATTGCGAATATAAGATGAAAGCTTTATTGATCAAGGTGGGGTCTGTGGCGCTTTATGCAGTCGTTGAACACAAGCGAAATGCAGCGAAGTTGCAGCTATGGCGAACTTTTAATCTAAACAAAACCCAAGGTCTAAGCGGTGCCCTAAGGGCTGTATATATGGAGGAAGAGGGGAATTTCGTGGCCCTTGGTGGAGGGGTCGAAATCAACCCTAACTCTTGTTTCCCACACATACGGACTCTAAAACAGCCTATACTTAAGTATTTCGAAATTACATGGGCCTGGCCCACTAATAAGGTGCCCATGAGCACCTAGAATAGCCTCTGGACGACATTTATGAAGTAGCATCTTGTATATTTCGTCCAAGGCTTCATGCACCCATTATGGTGGCTTCAAAGTCCTGAAATCATCACTTGTAACTCCGTTCTTGTTCCCCTTAGCATGGCATTATCTCCATGCTTGTTCTTGCTCCAATGTCCATCCTTCTCCAAGCTAGGGCCTTCATTTGTAAGCAAAACAAATGTATCCAATTTAGGCAACATCATATTCTCATGAACATTAGAATCATTACCAAGAAAGCGAAAGTACGATAATTTAATTGGCGTCTTGTGAGCTCTAGTAATTGGTCCAGTATATGTAGCAGTAGGGGCTGTGGGTGTAACAATGGTATTGATGTCCTCATCAACGACTACGGAGACCTCCAAGGACCAAGCTTTGGAGGCGAGCGACAAGGTGGCGAGCAAGGATCATGCTTCCATCTTAGGAGGCGAGAGTGATGTTGTGCCATCTTCGGCCTTCATCCACGATGAGAGCGATGATGTGCCATCTTCGGCCTTCATCCACGACGACGACTACGAGACGGTTGAGCATGGGATTTTCACTTCGACCACGGCGACGCCCGATGACTTGAGTGACTTTTGCCACCATATTGAGAGTGAGAGTGACTTCACCACTAGACCCATACATGATGAGCTGCCCCAATTCCCATGTGAGGAGAGCCACAACCCCCACCACTTAAGTGAGATGAGTGACTCCACCATATGTGAGATTGAGTGCATCTATTTTTAGGGAGTGAGTGAACCACCACATAGGGAGAGTGAGATAGTTGATAGGTCATGTGAGGCCACTTTCAACACTAACGACTTGACCTCTACCTCTATTGTGTCTTCTCATTTGGTACTAGGTCCCATTTATGATGACGCGCCGATCCTCGACGACTTCGTCCTCCCTTTGGACAAGACGATGGCCATGGTGGAATATGATGCACCCCCCACATGGTTCCATCAAGATGGTGATGACCACCATTTGGTCTTTACCACCTCACCTACACCACTTGAGTGGAATGAAAAAGGTAGCATAGGTGAAGGTGATGCTCTAGTCCCACTAGTGGACATTCCTGAGATTGATTGCTTGCATGATGTTGATCCACCTAGTACCATGCTTCATGCTAGTATGATTTCCCCATGTGATGATTTGCCCATTTAAGATGAATATGATGATTCTCATGTGGAGTCTATTAGTTGTGATGCCATGTTACATAGGATTTATTGTTACAATTCTTTAGGTCACATCATGTTTGCTAATCCGCTTGACTTGTCATATGCTATGCATGAGATCAACCGTATGTCTTATTTGCAATCTCTCCATAGTGACTATGCATATGCCATTAAAATAAACCCAATTTGCACATATGGCATAGATGACAAGCCCATGGTTATTGGCATTTGTTTTTCTTGTGATGATATTGATATGCTCCCTTTGCATCATTTATCTCATATGCCATGCCATGCCCACCTAGCTTCGGATATGCATTGTTTTGGATGTTGTCCATTTTCTCCAAATGATGTTTCCAATATTGCTCATGAGGAGACCCCCATAGTTTCCTCATACATGTTAGGAGAATTTGATCCATCCCATTCATTGCATGATCCCAATACTTGTGTGCACCATATGCTCCCAATGAACAAACATGCTATTGATGTGCCATATACTTGCATTCTCATTTTGTGTCCCCATCGTGTCATACATAATAACTATTCTTTCATGATGGATGACATGTTTTTATACCATGCATCAAATTTCTTTGAGCAATGCTTGTCTTGTGCTAACTCACACGTACACATACACATCATGATGGATGATGTGTACATTTACCACGCGCACAATTTCTTTGGTTTGTGTCTCTTTTGTGTAGGTACCGATGAATACTTGTCAAACTCGCAATCCCACGAGTTGACAAAACAAGCTCTAGAGAGCAACGATGATTTGGGATCCCATGGATTGCCTTTCCCACTGCTCTCTTCGCGCAAAGACTTCACGCATTTCTTCTACATGGCCCTCACTTGGCTATGGGTTGTTGTCCATTACATATTCTATGCCCATCTTGCCATGTTCACTTTGCATGATATGCCCATTCCTATGCCTTTTCCATGCATTTGTGACCCATGCTCTGCTTTACACATGATGATTGACTCTCATACTTTTATGTGTATTTGCAAGCTTGGTGGAGATATTGCTTGTTGTTGCCATGTTCCATTTGTGACCCACCCCTATGATGATACTATGATCTTGCTTTGTGTTCGTGCTTGTGATATGTCATGTGCATTGTCTATGCCTATTATTTGCTCACATGACATGATTGCCATGATTTATCCAAGTGTGTTGCATCTTCACTCCACTAGTTTGCACGACTTGATTACTATGATTGCTTATGTTACATCACCATTTCATGCGGTTGAGGACAACCATCTATATGCTTCGCACATGATTCATATTGCTTCTTGTCATATATCTCCATGTGTTGCCTCTCTCATGCTAGATGATTTGCCATGTATTGAGTGCAACAATGATTCTCTTCTTGCTCATGAGATTGCCACCATAGCATTCTCGCATATATTTGGAGATTTTGACATAATTCTTGTGAAGCATCTTGTCTTACTTCTTTGCACCATATACCTAGTGCCATGAATATTGCCATTATTGCATCATATTATTCATGCACTTGTGCTTCTAATGGTTATGTGCAAAAGATGAGAACCATCATGATGGATGATGTGTTCATCTACCATGCGCATACATTATTTGTTTTGTTTTGTGCATGTGTAGGATACTTGGACTTTGTGTCGACTTCCACTTCACGTGAGTTGACCATTCGAGCTCTTGAGAGCGAGCCTCATACATTCTACCACAAATCGCTTCTACACGGCATTTTCTTCCACTTCGGCATTGTGAAGAATGCACAAGGACACGCCTTCAAGGTGACATCCTTCTTGAGCTTGGATATTGTGGATCATACTTCATGTGTTGCTTGCACCATTTGCACCCATGCTCGAGATATTGCTTTCACCCATGATTGCCACATTTCCATGCTTCATGACATATATACCTTGTGTGTTGCATCCAATTCGCGGACTACTTGCTACTATCATATGCTTGGTTGCACCAATATCATTTCTTCACATATGCCATGTCCCTTTGCTTGTCACATGATTCACTTGATTGCCTCACACATGATGAACAATTGCTCTTTCTATTGTGTTGAGTGCCACTCCATCGTCACCACACCATATGCACATTATGCTTGGATTGTCTTGCACTTGTCCCATGTGTTTAGACACTTCATTTTACTTGGTGTTATGAATGATTCATATGCCTACCATAGACCTTTCATTGAGCAATTTATGAATGCTTGCTATGATCTTGAGGTAGATTCTTATTCTCTTGTCACACATATTTGCATCACTACCTCACATTTACATGCTTGTTTCCATGATGACCTTGATTTTGCTCAATTCATATGCTTACATGCCATGTCACAATCCTTTGTCACACCCTATGCTATGCTTGATGACAACACTTGTTTGGTGAATCACCTCTTGAATGCTTGGTTTTGCACTAAAGCTTACCACATTTGTTTTTCCAAGTGTTTGTTCTATTTGCTCCTTTTGAAGGAATCACAAGATGGTGCGACATTGGAGAGTGCTTATTTCGAGCTTCAAGATGATGAGTGCTTGGTGATTGACCGCTTCGACACGGCACCGCCATCTCTTTCCCATGGTGATTTGGTTTTCGATCCGAGGTCGGATCTTTTCCAAGGGGGATGGGATGATGCGGAGCATCCTACGGTCATCACCATGTCAAGAGTCCGTTTGGCAAGTGACACGTGCGACCTCTACTTCTCATACATAAAGGTGAATCTTCTCCTTTACACGTGTTCACTTGACCCCTTCGAGGATGGTATACTACTTGACACTCCACTCGTGTGCATGCACAGGTATTGCCGAAGCTTCACGGACGACGAGGAGGAGTGCAAGCGCCAAGGAACACCTACACCATCCGCGAGGGAAGCCTGGAAGAGAAGACGGAAGAAGAAGGTGCTGCGGAGTCTACAACGACCGGACGACCGGAAGCCTCCGGACGTCCGACCCTCTACAGTGCCCGGACGACCGACCAAGACCGGACGTCCGACAAGTCCCAGCGCACGGACGACCGACACCGACCGGACGACCGGTGCTACGGCGACAGAACAGAATTTACGGATGTCTGAAGACCTCCGGACGTCCGGACCGTCCCAAGCTTCCGGATGTCCGACGCCTGTGTGCGCAGCCGCGGGCCTTTGGCCTTGTATCCCTCTCCCACTTACCCTTCGTGGCTTAGACTATAAATAGACCACCTCCACCTCCTTTCTAAGGCTAGCAAATATGATAGCTCATTCTTAGGTGAGCTTTGCTCCTACCTCTACTCTTGAGAGAGAGAGAGAGAGACCACTACTCCATTGGAGGCCAAGACTTCCATCTAGGAGAAGATCCTGCGGGATATATCATCAAGACCCCCTCTTGAGCGGACCCCTTCAGGACCTCCTCATGGAGATGAACTTTACCTTGTATCTTTCCCTTTGTTGTTCATGTACCTTGTGGATCTTGTGTGTTTGATTGTCTAGTGGATGTGTGATTAGACTTGTTCTTGAGTGTTTCCCCTTGTGATTTCTCTCCGTTCTTCCCCGCGTTCATCGTGTTCTTCGAGGGATCCCACTCCAAACGTGAAAGATCGGCCTACACCGGGTTAGCCCCGTATCACATAGCATACTTGGGATAGAAAGTTTATCCATTTTGCATCTTATAGGTTGTGCACAAGTGTCGTATCTTCCTATTGAGCAATCGTGCTAGCGTCTCTCTTGAGTTGTGCAATACGAGCGTTTTGGTGGATTTCACATTTTGAGCTCATTCCTTGGTTGCACGGCCCCATTTATCTATCCGTGTGCCATTCTTTGCTATTGGTCTACTTGTTTCTCTTGCGAATTTGTGAATCTCTTTCAACATTATTGACTCTAGCTAACATTTTGCATCAAATTTTTGTGCCACTATCCTCACCGAGCTCCACCATAAGCCTTATTTGTGTAGGTGTGAGAAACCGACAAGAATTGGTACCAATTGTGCTATTTCCTTGTTACACATTTGAGTGATCATTGATCCATCTTCAACATCGGTCAAGGTACATTTGGTCTAGTTCTTCTCTTTCTCCCACTCATATTTGCTCGAGTTTTGTGATGGATAGGCAAGGCATTCCCTCTCCGGTCTTCGACAACAACAACGGCGTGAACAACTACAGCACCAAAGCGTCTATCTTCGATCTACAACGACAAGTGCTAGGCGCACAATCAAGATTGCGAGAGCGCATCGAGAACATCTCCATCGACATTCGTCACTCCGAAGCAAGGAGAAGGGACTACATTGACAAGAAGCTTGCCGCACATAAAGAGGAGCAAGATGCAAGAATGGAGGAGATTCGGACCTTGATCAAGTCTTCTTCCCCTTCGTCATCCTCAAGGCGGCGACATTCAAGACACACGTCTTCGGAGCGCGGAAACGACGCAAGTGCAAATCGTTCTCGTCCACATCTACATGGCGACCATCATCACGTTCGTGATCCACATCGTCATGAAGGGCAAGTCACCTCGAAGCAACATGTGCACGGCGACGATGAACGACATCTATTGCGAGCTCAAGCACGACAACGACATCATCATCAGGAAGATGCTCCACAAGTGCAAATGCACAAGTCCCAACAAGCCCTATTTCACGCCAAGTCGACGCTTCATGAGCACAAAAGAAGACCGCGAGACGACCACCACCAAGACGGTGCTACGACTACAACATACACTTCGGCATCTTCGCCAAGTGCTATCAAGGCATCTTCGCCTTTGGACGTACGATATCTTTGCCTACTTCCCACGAGTACGCCTACAACGACTTCATCAAGTCCAAGGCGACTACCTACGAGCGAGGGTGACACTTCCATCTTCGGAAGCCCCTCAAGGAAGATGGCCGAGCATGGGAAACTCCCTTCGGTCATGGAGACGAGCTACAAGGTGCCACATCATATGGGCCTCCAACAACAAGACAGCGACAAGAAGGTCGAGCAAGGGCCATCCCCTTCGGCCACGGCGATAGGAGTTGAGCATGGAGACATTTGCACCTACATCTCTGCGACACCCACATATGTCGAGATGCCCCATTTTTCATGTGAGGAGAGCCACCACCACATGAGTGACATGAGTGACTCCACCCTATATGACATTGAGTGCATTTCCTATGAGAGGATGAGTGTGACCACCACTAGTCCCACACTTGAGAGCATACCACACATCCTATATGAGGTTGAGCGCCATTTGAGTGACTCCACCAACTATATGAGTGAGAGCATTCTTGAGGGAATGAGTGAGCCACGACACTTAGTGAGTGAGGTAGTTGACACGGCATGTGAGGCCACTATGATTTCTAACGATTTAACCTCTACTCCTAGTGTGTTTTCTTCTTTGGTGCTAGGTCTCCTACATGACGACATGCCTATCCTCGACGAGTCCATCCCTCCAATGGAGACAACGATGGCCATGGTGGACGATGATGCACCCCCCACATGGTTCCATCATGATGAAGATGACAATGACTTGTTCTTCGACACCTCACCTACAACACATGAGCGATGCTCGAAAGGTAAAATAGGTGATCGTGCTTCTCTTGTCCCACTAGTGGACTATCTTGACATCGATTGCTCCCATGATGTTGACCCACCTATTACCATGCTTCATGCTAGTGAAACTTCTTCATGCCTTGAATTACCTATTTATGATGAATATGATGATGAGCATGTTGAGTTGCCTAGTTGTGATGCTATGCTCTATAGGATATCTTGTGAAAATTCTATTGGTCACTTCATGTTTGACAATCCATTGAACTTGTCATATGCTATGAGTGAGATCTCCCATATTGCATCATTTCAATCTCAACATAGTAACTATGCATGCCCCATTAAAATCAATCCTATTTGCACTTATGGCATAGATGACGAGATGATGGTCATTGGCTTTTGTTTCTCTTATGATGATATTGCCATGCTTCCTTTACATGATTTGCACAATTCATCTACTATGTCATGCCATGATCACATGTTCCAAATATGCTTTGTTTTGAATGTTGTCAATATTCTCCATGTGATGTTGCTACTCGTGCTCATGAGGAGACCCCCATAATTTCCTCATACATATTTGGAGATTTTGATACATTCCATACTTTGCATGATTCCCATAATTGCGTGCACCATATGCTTCCGATGAATAACAATGCTCTACATATTTCTCATGATGCATTACACAATTTGAGTCTCCATTATGCTATACATAATAACAAACCTCTCATGATGGATGACATGTTTATATATCACGCATCTCATTTATTTGAGCATTGGATATTTGGTGCTAACCAACACAAACACGTATGCATCATGATGGATGATGCGTACATCTAGCACGCACACACAATTTTCCCTTTGTCTTTGTTTTGTGTAGGTACTCATGTATACTCGTCCACCTCTCAATCCCAAGAGTTGACGAAACGAGCTCTTGAGAGCAACGATGACTTGGGATCCCGTGGACTTTCATTCCCACCATTCCTTTTGCGCAAGGACTACGCGCATCTCTTTTACTTGTCTCTCACACGGCTATGGGCTATATATCACTTGTCGCTTCATGCTCATTTTACCGTGTTCACTTTGCATGCTATGCTTGCTTCTATACCTTTGCCATGCAATTGTGACCCTTGCTTGCATCTACCCATGATTCACCATTGTGATACTCCTATGTGTATTTGCATGCTTGGTGGAGATCCTTGTTGCTATTGCCATGTTTATCATGTGCCCCATGCTATTGATGCTATTTTGCTCATATCTTGCTTTCATGTTTGTGCTATGTCATGTGATTTACTCATGCCCACTATTTGCACACATGACATGCTTGCCATGATTCCTTCTAGTACGTTGCATCTTTCCACTACTAGCTTGCTTGACTTGATCGCTATGATTGCTTGCTATGTTGCATCAACCATGTTCCACTATCACTTACTTTCTTGGGTTGATGACATATATGTTCATGCCTCTCACTTGATTTGTCTTGATCATTGTCTCTTGTCTCCATTAGTTGCATCTCTCATATCACCTTGTGTTGAGTGCCAACTTGCTCTGCTTATTGATCGTGGAGACTTGGACATATTACTTGTGATGCATGCTTGTTTGATTGAGCCTATTACCACTACTAGGAAAAGGACTATAGATAGGACTAATTCTAATGGCACACCAGGTAAGTAGTGCACCAGTAATATACACTAATGGCGCACCGGTTGCTCGTGCGACATTAGTGTGGAAGAAATTAATGGCGCACCGTGCTCACGGTGCGCCACTACTATTGATTTTTTTCCCCATTTTTCCATACAAACTAATGGCGCATGGATGGCAAAGTGCGCCATTACTAGTTAGAACTAGTAATGGCGCACGACCAAGACGATCGCCATTAGTATATAATTTTTACTTTTTGCAAACCTACTAATGGCGCACTATGCCAAAGCCCAGTCGTGTTTATACCCGAAGCCAAATCCAAGACCGCGGGCGCAAACGTCACCGTGAAAAATGAGCCATGGGTACTGGCTTCCCAAGTGGACCAATGCTTCTTCATTACCGACCCGCCAAAGCCCAGTCGTGTTGTCGTGAGGAGAGGCAAAAGGAAGATCATCGGAATGGATTGTGAACAGATAGCTAGCTAAGATCGATTGTATTTAAATCGTAGTCTTCATTTCTCGATTGTATTTCATGGGCACTTTTTGATATCATGAATATTTTTAAATTTCATGGGGACTTTTGAATTCATGAGGACACTTGATCTCGATCCCCTCCATCTCGATCTCGATTCCCCTCCATCTCGATCTCGATCCCCGCACCTCCCCGCTCCACCGCCGCCGATGATATTTTCAAGTAAGAAATTTGAACATATTTTTTAAAAAATTATTACTGTTTTTATAAAAAAATATTACTGTTATGATTTAAACAAGTTTGAACATATTTAAACACAAATAAATATAAAAAACAGCATTTAAAATGCATAAAAAAAATATTGGGGAGCCTGGGAATCGAACCCAGGACCTCCTGGTGTGTGTGCTGCGTGCTGACCAGTCGGGCTAGTGGGTGGGTTCTGTTGTAGATAGGGTTAGGTTGTAGATATGGTTAGTGGGCTAGATTAAAACAAAATTCTTATGGCGCACCGATGGTTGGTGCGCCATTAGAATAGTCATACTTATGGTGCACGACTGGACGGTGCGCCGTTAGAACCCTCCACCTAGCTATCCTCCCTCCCTTCGACCCTCTCTCCCTCGCCACCAGATCCACCCGCGCGCTGCCCCGACCCACGCCGCCACCGCCCCCGCGCCTCCGTCTCCGTCGCCACCCCCAGTCAGCCCCTGCCCTGCCCCCCATCGCCGTCCGCTCCCAATCCACCCCCTCCCTCGCCTTCACCGCACCCACCCACACCCTCCCTCGCCTTCCCAGCCCTCGAGCTCCACCGTGCGAGGCGACAGGCAAGGCGGCGGGCAGAATCTGCTTCAACACCGGGACGGCGAGCCGCGGAACCAGGGCGCGACGGTGCTCGACCCCTCCACCCCCCTCCACCTCTTCTTCCTCGGGTCGCCGCTGTCTTCCTCAACTTCGGCCACCTCTGTTGCTACTAAGCTGTCGCAGGGCCTCCTTGCGCCTCCCCGGTGATGAGGACATGACTACCTTGGATGAGACCAAAAATATTGCATACATGCATATTTCTCAGGTGATTTCTAGTGCAAACTATTCAATAATATATTTATGTTATCCAGGACAAAAATACTTCACAAACTTTTGTGCCATGTCTAATTGCAGGTGTATGGGACATTTGTACAATCCACATATGAAGATAAGGGAGAAAGAGATGTTTACCTGCTGTTCAAAAAGTTCTCTCACGTCACTTTTGGCCCAAGAGAAGATAGAGTCCAAGTCTCTCACGTTCTGGACTCAGATTCGGACTGCACAGACATACCTGACTCAAAACGTCTATAACTTTTTCATACGGACTCCAAATTGGTTGATTCTTTTTTTGTTGGAAAATAGATTTCGTGCATTTTCCAACCCAATTGAATCACCTTAAAATCCGTCCGGAGCGTTGAGTTATAGACGAAACAATCTGATGCTGCAGCAGAATCCGAGTCAAACTACAAGTCCAAAGGTGTTACGTCACCTCCGCTTGGGCCCATTGGCCTTGTACGACCTAGGGTTAGTTTTAGGCTGCCTTGGGACGTCCTCCCACCTCCTTGGCCGCCACCCCTTGCTCCTATATAAGTAGATCCATCTAGTAGCTTTTTCCTTGGGATTTGTTTAGTTAAAGTTAGCCATTGCAACTTGTACTTTGTTTGTGTCCAACGACCAGACCAAGACCGCTTACGGATCCCCACCATTATCAATACTTCATATATATTCACAATATTCAGATTGCTTTATCATATTCTTGCTTGTTCTTGATTGCTTGCAGGAATAGACCTTCGTGGTCAGGTTGATCGTGCTCCAGCGTGGTCAATAACCTCTCGGAGTTGGTTTAGCGATAGCTAAGGCGCAACGTCGCGCACGTTTGTAGTCGGATCGTCAAAGTCGTCTCCATCAAATCGATAGTTATCATCTCATCGAAAGATCGGGACACCCTCGCCTCTATCAAGTGGTATCAGTTTTCAGGTTGCTCGGTGAGATTTTCCAGTTATCCTAGATTCGATTTATTTTCTTACCAATTGTCCAAGAAAAAGCCACAAAAAGTTAGATCTATTCATCATTTGTCCTAGCCAGTCCAAGCCTTTGCAATTTTCTTTTCATTGTTTGCATTATTGAATTATCGGTTGCATCGTCGTGTCGAGTTGCTGGTCTTAGTGTCTTGTTCCTTTAGAGTTTGAGTTCTGTTCACATTAGTCACGCCGCCGCTGCATCATTATCCTTCCGCTGTCCACCATCCCATCCATTAATTTCCATCACGTGCTACGCACTGTTCATTGTCATAATCATAGTTGAGGTCATTCACATCTTCGCCTGATCCAATCTGCATCTTATCCAGTTTGTCTTGGAAAGAGGGAGAAAAAAAAAGATAGAAAAAAAAGAGAGAAAAAAGGAAAGAAAAAAAGAAAAAAGAGAGAGAAAAAGAAAAAAAGCGTGAGAAAAAAAAGAGAGGAAAAAAAACCGGATCTATCTAGAATCAATCTCGTACCTGAATTCGGATTGGAATCTGTTTTGCGCACTGTTCAGTAAAACAGGTGTATCTTCCTCATACGAAGTCCGTTTTGACTCCGTGAGTACTCAAATTAAAGCTAGAGACGAGGCGCATCTAAATAGTTGCAGAAGCTAGTTCAATATTTGACACCTCAAAATCGGCTTCTAAATAGGTGTTTTGCCCTCTGAAATTCGTGAACACAACTTGTTCCAATTTTTCAGGCCAGTTTTAGAATTCTTTGACTCCTCATATCAACTCGAATTGAGTGATTCTTTTGCATTGGAAAGCTTGAGTTAGTAGCATTCTTTGAAAGAATTTATCAGAAAATTGGCTCAATCTTTTCAAGAGGAAAGTTGGAGAGAGAGTTGTTGTATGTCCTGCTTGGCAGTTGTTTTTCATCATTATCTTCACTGCCGTTGTGATCTTCACTTATATCTTGCTGTCAAGAGCTACTTAGTATCCTTCATTGATGCTAGTTGTGCTATGCCGTGACCTCATTAGTGTTCTAGGCTCGCGTCTCTAGTCCGATCTAGCCTAGGACCAGCACAGTACCGTCGTTGAGCGTTTATTCAACATTGCATCTTTGAATTGATTATTGCTAATCTTTTGCTACCATATATAGCCAACCCAGCTCCACATATTTCTACACCGTGTATCGTCGCTCCCCGGCAATCGTTTTACTCAATATTCGAGTTACTTGACACCGCTGGTTGCCGATCACCGCCTGCTGCATGGTAAGAACTTGTAAGACATTGATATTTGCTTTCTGTGAGCGTTTTACCACCACATCCTAGTAGTTATAGGAACATTATTTTTGGATTTTGTTTCTTGTTCTACTAATCATGACAGGATCCAGAGTCAATTCATGGGCTTTGTCGATCGCGGGAGACATGCCACCACCTATGCAAATACCACAACCGTCACGAGAGGTGCACAAACATCCAAATGCACATGATCAGGTTCATGTTTCTATACCACCATTTAATGGCCGTTTTAGACCTCCTTTATATATTGAATGGGAGTTAGACATAAATAATATATTTGCTTCCCATAATTTTGATGAGCGTAAAAAGTTATGGTTGCGGTTGGTTCTTTCACTGGTTATGCTCTAGTTTGGTGGAGTGAATATTGTCGGTTACACGCTGATTATGTACCTAATACTTGGGATGATTTAAAACATGTCATGAGAGATAGATTAAATCGATGTTTATTATACTCGTGGCATGATTAAAAACTGGAACATTTAAAACAAGGTAGTGACACCGTAACAAAATATTATGATGATTTACAAACTACCTTGTTGCACTCATTTTTAGAAGAAAGTGAAGAAGATTTTATGGATAGATTTTGGGAGGATTAAACCATAATATTCAGGAGATACTAATTCATGAAGAGTGTTATC